>QANZ01046144.1:409963-434255 GCA_003254925.1 Chamaecrista fasciculata
GAGAGAGAGAGAGAGAGAGAGAGAGAGAGAGAGAGAGAGAGAGAGAGAGCTTAAATTTATATATATAAAAAAACATCTTATTTAAAATTTTGAGTTAATTAAAAAAGGGCTGAGGCGTAAGTTTTTACAGTATTTAAAAAAGAATATTATTATGATGATATACATAAAAGTAGAGAAATGATAAGAATGAATAAGATACCTAAAAAAAGCTTGAGGGTGGGGACAAATTCCTGTTCTTTGAGGGACAAGATGAACCTTGTGTACTTGTGATCCAGAAGTTCCCTCCAACAAAAGTTGAAGCATGAATTTAATAATGGATATGCTTCTATATATATTATTGGATTATTGGATTCATGCATACATGCATGCATGCTTCAATAATAATAATAATGCTTGTGTGAATGGTACTACAAAAATTGTTGTTGTGGGAATTACATTATTTGACCAACATATGGTACTTCACATTGTCCACTACATTCCCATTCCCCGATCCCTTCTTAGTTCTTACCCATATGTGTGTGTATACAACTAGACATATATAAATATTGAAAGTGTCTATTTTAATTAGTTTTTGGATCATTTTAGATCTTGTTTTATACATAAGAAAGTTTGACCCGATTGTTTAAGTTGCAAATCGACATATTATTTTACAATTAATGTTTCTACCATATAAAATAATTAATTAAGGGTCAAATTTTCACATGTATGGAGTAGATTTTAAATTGGTTTTCAAACCCATTTTAGAAGCGTAATTTAATTAATTTTGTTTGCCGACAATTTCAACAAGAAAAACTAAAAAATTCTAAAAAATATCACATAATTTTTAACTTGTTATACTCAAACTTAAAATGGATAATTTAATTCATTTAAACGTGAAAGATAAGCTCACTTTCAAGACTTAAATTTAACTTTATTTACCGATAACCTTAACTCAATAGAAAAAAGACACATAAAATAACTAGTATTATTATTACAAAAAAAAATTAAGTTTCTATGATGACTTTTGTGGGGACAACAAATGTTGTCATGGAAAAGAAGGCCTTTGGTGGCGACATTTTAGTGTCGCTATCAAAGGCCTTTTTGTTGGAGATTGTGCCCTAGGGCCAATCATTTTATATGTATGAACATATGTTTTGATTAATTTATGGATGATAAATTATGTCGTTATCATATTATTAGCATGTTTACTGTGATAGCAATCCCTGATTAATTATGCGATAATTATTCTAAAATTGTACCTGGTCGATTATTCATGTGGGAATGTGAATGAACTAAGACCAGCATGACTTCGGTGTATGGAGATACATGCATACGATGCGTTACGAGAGTCATGGTGCAATTATGTAAGGGGTTACAAGTTGCTAGACCGACCCGGGGAGTCCTGCATGGGTTTAGTCATTAGCTAGCCTTTCCTGTACACATGTCACGATGCCCTTAGACCTGAGGTCTTGACTATTCCGGCGTTGTAGATGTCGAACTTTGGCCTAGTCCAATATTGCCCGTAACAGGGTAGCCATACAGGTTAGGTACGGGTTTGGTTGTTTACCGTGCTGAGGAATGTGGTTGACCAAGAAGAAATTTTGTCCCCCATTAAGATGAGAGATATTTAACTAGCGTCCTCGATGAGTCTGTCCAAGGAATATGTGGCCACACAGGGAAAATGAGACTAACTCAAGGAATCGAGAAAGTTATGGTTTGGATTAAGGATGACTTTCCCGTGCCTTATCCATGACCAAAATATCGTGTGACAATTGGGATTAAGACAAGGTGGTACTAAGGTTAAGTCGTTAATGTTAAAGCGATAACTCACGTGTTTTGGATAGTCGTGATGGCTTGCTAGAGTCCGCTCTCGACTTGTGAGTCATAAAGATGGTTTGCTGCCAACTTCACGTGAGGCATGCTGGGTCACACACGAGCAGGATCAAGACACCATAATGGGACACGAATTAGGGTTTAATTCGTGGGTCACTTTAGTGACACAATTTAAGACATAGTTGAATGTCTGGGACATGAAGTCTTGTCTTAAATTAAATCTACGAATATGATATTTAAATTTGTTAGACAAGTTTAAATATATTAATTGTTAAATAGTTAATTTGATTAATCAATTTACAATTGGATACTTGTTTAACATATTAGGGAATAATAAATTGGATAAGCCTCCTAAAAGTTAGGGGGTTATTGATTTATTAAATTCTTTAATATTGGATAACAAGAAGAAGAGGGTGGCGCCTCTTCTTGATTTTTATTAAAAAAATGTTTTATTAATTTGAATCAAGATTTGAATTTGAATTCAAGATTTGATTTTGATTTCAAGATTCAAGTTTGAATTAAAGATATTAGGGTAATATTTTAATTCAATTTGTTAGGGAATTTGAATTCAAGATTCAAATTTGAATTAAAGATATTAGGGTAATATTTTAATTCAATTTGTTAGGGAAATTAATAAGTTGGTTATAACTCCCTAAGAGTTAGGGTTGTTATTTTAATCAGTGTTGTTGAACCCGGACCGGACCGGGAGCCGAAGTGGAAAGCGGCCTGGTTCAACCCAAAGAACCGGATTGGACTGGGAAAAACCGGCCCAAAACCGGAAAACCGGGTTCACCCGGTGGACCGATCATATTTTTTTTTTCAGCCTTCTTTTTAAAATTTGGGGTAAAACTATACTTCTGCCCCCCAAACTTTCTAATTTCTAGGCTCCTACCCCCTTTATTCTTTGAAACATCACATTAAGACCCTTAAAACTACTCAACTCCTCCACTATTGTATTCCTCATTTTGTCTACAACACTCCCATACCTTTGTTTCATTCTCATAATTATTTTTAACGTAACTTACAAATTAAACACTTCTTTCACTTCTTTACTTTTCAGTTTAGTCCCTGACAGATTCTCTTTCATACTTTTACCTCTTTTTTCACCTATTTTACCATTCATTAGTTATATCCTTCCAAAGTCTCCTTGTAAATTATACTTCCATAATTATTTTATGCCTCTTAAACTCTATTATCTATCAAAAAGGTCCTTCTTCAACAATTGGGGTGTTACATCTCTTAGACCCCAAAAAAAATATAGAGGGTTTATATTTAATATATTAAAAATAATTATTTATTGCGTCATCCGGTCCAAATATCCGGTCCGACCGGTTCAACCGATCAGACCGTGAATCGAACACTTGTCTGAGTCTTTGTCCGGTTCGGTTATGACAACACTGATTTTAATTATTCAATTCCTATAATATATATATATATGAGGTTGGCGCATATTTTAAGATCAAGGGCAAGATTTGATCTTGAAATTTGAATTTAAATGTGCAATTCGAATTCTAGGGGTTAAAATATTAAAGTAATATTTTAATAAAGAATTCAATTCCTCATGACTCATTCCAACCAATAGGGTTTGAGCATTCAAGATTTAGTTTCAAGATTTGATCTTGAAATCTAAATTAGGATTGCCTATTAATCATGGATTATAATATTAATGTAATATTATAAATCAAGATTTATGATTCCCTAGATTATAATAACTTTGTAATTATTATATTCAAGATTTAGGGATTCCCTAATTAGATTTGGGAATTCCCTAATTTTAGAAATGAGTATATATATATATATGAGTCATACAAGTCGTTTTTTCTCAAGGTTTTTAGTGGGACTAAAATTTAGTCTAACCCTAAGTGGTGAGAGGGAAAAGTCGCCTATTTCTAAGAGAGAAGGGAGAGTTATTTCCGATCTAACCCTAATCCTAGAGAGAGAAGCGATTTTGTATGTGTGAGAAAGTGAGAGTGAGGCGCCAAGAAATGGTTTCTTGGTAGAGTGTTCATCTCTCTTGTGCGCCACTTGGTTTTGGGGATTCAAGAAGTGTTCTTGAAGATCGCCACTTGGTTCTTGGGAATTCAAGAAGTGTTCTTGAATCCAAGATTGTAGATTGGTTCCCGTATTCTCTTGGGAAGAAGAGAAGGAGGCTAGCACCTAGGTGTCTGCCAAACTGTTCGTGTGGATCACCGGCAGAGGAAGGACACGCATTGCTGTGGACTTCTCTGAATCGCAATTCAAAGCTACCGATTGAATTTTTAAGTATACATCTTCTTTTACTAGAATAAATGCAAATAGTGGATCCTGGAAGGGAATTATAGAGTACGCTTTTAAAGTTTTTTTTTGTTTTTCCACTGCGCTGGCTCTATAATTTCCCAACACTTTTGTGATGAGGTTATAGATACATCGATATGTTCTAATTCCTATAATAATAACTCTTAATTTGTCATAATCGAATTTGGAATGAGAGATAAACGATATTCATTAATTTGAGATAAAAAGTGAAATTATAAAAATATGAGGGACCAACCTAAAATAAATGAATATTTAAGACTAGTTTAAAATCTACCACATCTCTTCATTAATTGAGATTTTATTTCTTTTAGTGACTATCCATTCTTTGAAAGCCTATAAAATAATTTATTTAATGTTTTTTTTAATTATCAACTGTCATGATCCCCAGATAGATGTTACTGATCAAATTTACATTTGTTCACCAGGAAAAAAAAATTATATTTTAGACTAAATTAAACCCCTTATAGTCCATGTCTCTTTAATTAAGAACTACTTAAACTTTAAATATAATCGTAAGGCCAAGTTCTCTAAGGATATTCTATTATTCTATATATCTCAATTATGATCAGACTGGAATAATTCATAATACTTGAGGATGAATGGATGATGGCAAAACACACACACACATATATATATATATATATTGAAAAGGAATCATTAAAAATATTGTGGTAATTATAACTAGAGCACTGAGACATTCTAAAAGAAAAAGTTAAAACCAGCTATATATCCATAAAATTCCCAAACATGCAGTTCTGTCTACATGTGAAGCAACCCACAATAATCTAACTTCATTGTTAAACAATAAACGAAATAATTTCATTTTTTATTACAAAAACAAATAATATATAATAGCACCAATAATTTATCACTGTTCAGTTGTCAGTCACACATATTGCATGTGAAAGGGAATATATATATACAAGTCTATTAGTAATTAATGGGGATACCAATAAAAATTAATTATATTTGCAAGGTCAATATATATCAAAGGGAATGCATGCATGTACTACTGATCCATTTTATTTCTTATATATATACATATACATGCATTGTAATTAAAGTAACATGATATTGTTTGAGATTTCAAATTTCCAAAGATATGGTAATATTTTGACTTCCTAAGTCTTTTGGAGTTTTGGTTATAACTTACAAGTATAGTACATAACCATGTGGTATATTAATTTGCCAGTTAATATGTTGATTAATTTGTTTGTTGTGGCCAAATGATATATCAAACACGTACCTTTAAATGGTAAGTAAGGGTTAGGCCCCAAAGAAATAAGGAGAAAATTAACTTTTTTTTAATAATAATCAATGAAGTTCCCTACAATCAGTGAATGTCTTTGTCAACCCATGATTTGAACTGAAATTTAGAATAGTAATTGTAGATGATCCATGTGTTGGCATTGATTATAAGTATTATATACATAATTTTTATTAAGATTTTTAAAAGTCATTTCATACCTAAAAAAAAGCGCAAAAACTTAAATATCTAAATGATGATAGGTATTTAGTTCTTAAAAGGATGATAGATATTTCAATTTAATCCTTAAAAGATAAAATTATAAATTTTAATGTAATTAATATCAATTTAGTCATTTTGTTAAAGATATTAACCAAAAATTAAATAACAACTATGATGTGATTATAAATTTTGCTGACATTATACTAAATAATTTATATTAAAAATTATATTAGTTAACCATTAAATTTGAATTAATATATTAACAAAATAATCAAATTGATTGTAATTGTATCTTTAAGAGACTAAATCTTATACTTTTATCTTTTAAGAATTGAATTAAAAAATTTACTATATTTCAAAATTAAATTATTAATTTATTCTAAAAGAACTTAATTATTAGTGTTCGGATTCTAACTTATCCACTTTTATTGGTTGAAGTATAAATAAATGGATCAAAATGAAACAAATACCAATGTAATAATCATAGAAGGATCATATTTAAATATGGACTTCTACATTTTTTTAACAAAGTCCCTAGCTTTGTGTATTACGCTTTAGAAAAGAATTTAACAACATACATAAATACAACAAACATATCTTATGCCATACGACATCAAGGCATTTTTGAAAGATTATAATTAACTTGTTAATTAGTTCTTAGACCCATTTGATGATGCAATTAAGGAATGTACGAGAAGAAATCTCAGAATCTCAATATAATAAAACAATTTGGGGATATAAACTGAAAATTGGAAGTGGAAATGGAGGACCCACCAATGAGAGTTGCATGTGATGTTCCCCATTTGTCACTATAACATGTGGCGATCACATGCTATGAATTTGAGGCCTAAGCCTTTGTCCAATGGTTGCTTCATTTCATTACAAAGGGCTCAGATTTTGCAGGCAGAGCAGCATTCATGGGGTCCCTTAATATTTCTTCCCTCCAAAATTGATGATGAGCACAAGCAAATTCATTCTTAACAAAATAACCAATGACCCCATTCATTCAAACATGACAAAGGGAAAAACAAATGGTACACAGGTTCAAGGTAGTACAAGTAGTGAACGAACAAGTTGTGCACTAAAGGTATTTGATAAAATTCCAAGCAGAAAAAGAAGAAAGATGTGGTACAAATAGGGTATTCTAATTTCTAGGTAAAGGCCAAAGGTACACATTTATGGCAGAAAAGGAACAGGGTCTACTGTCTAGTCTATCTATCATTCATTTTACCTTTTTTTTTTTTGGACAAGATTCATTTTACCTTTGGCATTTACTTGAACAACAATTTTGAAAAGTTTACTTTCAGGTTAACCTAAGATATTTTAAGTTTTTACCATCAGATTACACGTGTATTAATTTAGGAGTCCAGGTGTGTGGGAGCGTGGAGCATGTGCTTAGGTGCAGTGGGCACTGGGCAAAGTTTTGCTTGATGAGATAAGGAAACCCAATAAAAAGGGGTTTATGTTCCTTTCTTTTACACCCTCATCTCACGGATCTTGCCTCTCTCTCTCTCTCTCTCTAGAATTGAATTCTCTTCTCTCTCACAGAATTCCTGAGCATAAGAATATATAAGGCCTAGACCACACAGTCATAACTCATAACTCAAACAAACACAGTTGGCATCAAATTCCAAAGGGCACGTTTCAAGTTTCAACAGCTTCTTGTTTCTGTGACCCAAATGGCATCTTGGAAGAAGACCATCACATCCCCATTCAGAAAAGCTTGCACTTTCTTCAACCAGCAACCGCCAAGGGATCATCCTCACAATAAGAAGTCTCAAGCAGGTGTGTGTGTGTGTGTTTTCGGTCATATATGTATATATGATATATCAATCATGATATATATATGCATATACTTCTGTTCTGCTGTGTATTGACTTGGTTTGGGGATGATTTTGCAGAACAAGAGAACAGGGGAATGGATCATCTTCATGGTGAAGTCATGGCGTGTGGGTATGAGGATGTGCAAGTTATGTGGTCTATCCTTGACAAGTCCAAATCCACTGCCTGCAATATCACTTCTTCATGACCTGTCTCAACCAAAACACTAACAATCCTCTCTCAGAAATTGGCAGATGTTTTTTGTGTGATCAAGTTTGGGTCATAAATTGCATCATACTAACTTTGTTTTAGCTAGCTAGCTAGCTGTTAGATGGATGGCTAGCTTTTGAATCTGGTGTGAGTGCAATTTCCTCTGCAGACAAAAAAAATAGAGAGATTGGTGTTTTGGTGTTTGTAATTCTTGCAAGCTAAGATGTTGTCTATAGGGAATCCCCATGATTGATGAACAAATATCATGGTGAGATTTTTAATGAAATTAGATCTTTTTTTTTCTTTTTCTTTTTTCCCTCTGTTTTCCCTTGTATCCTCTGCTTACTGCTCTCTGTGCCTTCTCTATGGTGTCTTTAATCTTATCTCTTGTGTATGGTCTATGGAGAAGAAAGATAGGATTCTATGGGACCCCACCTTGCATGATTGGAATGAATAATGTACTATTGCTTCAGTGATGTTAATGGGATTCTATTTTTTTTTTCCTTTTTCTTGTTCTAAGTGATATGCCTTAAAAGATTAAGAGGGGTCCTTCTAAGAATACATTTCCAAGAATTTATTATTAAAGTGCTCTGAAAGAAATGGAACGAGATTGATATTTTGGCATCCAATGTCATGAGTATGGTGGTTGTGTATAACGTCCAAGGTATAGCAGTCCTTATTTTGTAATGTGGTCCCTAGGGCCAAACATTCTTATTTTAAGGGTGATATGAAGTATAAACCACACAAAGATAGATTTTTTTGTCCCTCCTTTCATTGCATGAAAATGACGGACGGTGTTCTAATTCAAGGACCAATCAATAATTATGTGGAAAGTAACTAATTACCTTAAGTCCACAAAATGCCCCCACAAGCTATATTTCTGTTATGGTGTTCTATTATTGTCTTTGATTTTATTATCATTCTTGTGAGTTAATTAGTTCATACATTAATGGAGAATATATTTGTATTGAGAGTATTGGATTAAAACAGAAAAAAAAATTATAAAAAACATCAAAATTAAAATTCTAAAAACTTAAGCAAAACCTGCCTTGAACATACGTACCAGCAGTATTAATGTGAAGATTATAATTGAACGTTCACTCATTTCAATGCAAACACATCATTGTCCCACACTCCCACTTGATTGGAAAAGTCATGTGGCAATGAGGAATTCCCTTACCCTGCTATATGCTATGGGGTAGGTACATATGAAGATTGTCGTTTCTCTGTGATAGTGAAGATGGAGGTAGGAAAGAACAAAACTTTACAGTGTAATGACTAATGACGAAATGATGATCATCACCATCATCATGGCCACAGAGAAAACTAACACAAGAAATAATTAATTTCTGTAGTGGTCAAAATTCAAAAACTTATCCAGAAAAAAAGTTTTGAGCTTGAGATATATACTATAGCATCATTATCCATGTTAAGTTTAAAAATTATTATACATAAATCTTGAAATTTTCACATTTATTATTTCCGAAGAGTTTATGAATAAGATAATAAAAAGTTGAATGATTAAAAAAAAATCGGCAACTAATCAGCCTAACCAGAGGAATATTGTGCTGCTGCACGTAAACTCATAACAATCCAAATCTTAAGAGCATGCTGCATGCATGATTTGAGTATTATTGATCCAACTAAACAACAAGAAGTTAACTCACTTAGGAAGGATGCATAATGAATAAACGCGACAAACACCATAACATCCAAAGATATAGTTTTGATGTATACTTTAAGCTGTCTTATCATATCAGATTCGAATGTTAGGCATATATACCGCTCCTCTTTTTTGGTTCCGGTACTCTTGCCTCTTAGTGAATGATGGACTTGAGGGGTTATACGATCAACTTGAACACAGTAAAATTAGTTCTAATTTAGGCAAAGATTTCATAAAATACTATAAACTGAAGTAATTTTTTTTTTTTTGGGCCTGATTATAAACTGAAGTTCCAGTGAGCCTCAATACTTAACTTAAAAATCAGAATTAGCTAAGACCTAAGAGAGTGAAAGAGAGGGAGGAGGTCACAGAAACCTCCCAGAATATTAGAAATTACCTACATTTTGCTGAGGACGATCTATTCTTTTACTAATAAATGTGAGACTAAAGGGACTTGACAGAATTATGAAAAGGATGGATTTTAAAGGTCTTAGCATACACAGGCTATATAAATGGTCCTTAAAGGTCGATCTTAGCCTATATTTTTCAAAATAATAAATGGCTAATCAATGCCAAGTCACCTGAGATTCCTCTCTTCCTTTGCTTCAAGGGCATCAACTTCCTCGTTCGATAGAAGGTCAACAATGGGTTCATATACGTCCCACTCCTTTCTTTTCCTGATGTATTCAAGCAGAATAAGCAATATTGGTCACATATTTTCAATTTAAATTACCCAAAAATCTCATCATTAGTACATTAATCACAAAAAAAAATATATGAATGATAATCAAAGGAAGGCTTATGTATTCAAGCAGAATAAGCAATATTGGTCACATATTTTCAATTTAAATTACCCAAAAATCGCATCATTAGTACATTAATCACAAAAAAACAAATATATGAATGATAATCAAAGGAAGGCTTATGTGTATAAACCAAAACTTGTAAAGTGGAAGTGGATAAACCATTGGTTTATATAATATCAAATTTCGTCAAGTGCTTTGAATTTATGACATTTACTCACCGAACAACGCTAGCTCTCTGACCAAATAACTTGACCAAGTCCACTGCTGTAGCACCTCCTTTACTGTTAAGGATTGATCAACAAAGATACAAATGAAACAATGGATCAGAAACACATATGTGGATTTCTTTCCCAAGAAAAAAAATTGCTTTCACCACAACAAATGAGCTAGAAGACAAGCATATAAAACCTGACTGGAGTATATTCAAACCCCCGACGTCCCTTCTTATTCATTCTGCTTTCTCTTGCTGAGACTACACTTTGAATTGCAATCTAAATACAAAGAAATTAAGGGTATGGTAACTGAATACATTTTAGCTTTTGGGCATGATATATCAACCAAGCAATAAAACAACTGACCTCATAAAGTTGCGCTCTGATGGCAAAGGCGATAGCTGGCTACAAAAAGGAAATGTTTTATGATTAAGTATGATTTCAAGAGCTCCAGATGAGTGTCTAATGTGTGTGTGTGTGTGAGAAAGAGAAACAGACAGAGACAGAGTATTCACAGATGAAAACAGGGATGAATTCTGAATTCTACACCAATTTTTGTTCGCCATAATTTTTTAATCATAACATACACAAAAAAAAGTACCAAAGCAAATTAATTTTTGCACCAGCCTTACTCTGTTATGTAACAGGATAAAATTTCTGGCCAACCATGTCCAGTTGTTCACAAAAGTTACAATTACTGTCGCATGAAGTTATTAAGAATAATTTTAGACGCTTACTCCAACTTCAGGGTCTTCAATGCCCATGTCTTTGCAAAAGGTTCTTGCAAACTCTTCAGGATCACTCTCAAAGTTGTTCAAGTCCTAAAATTCAATGAATTTAGACATACAATGGCTAATAACAACATAAAAGTGCAGCAGATAAGAGTTTGAATTTTAAGAGGTAATGTGAAAGCCTCAATCTTACCCATAAAAACTGGTCCTTTATGAGAGTATGATTTACACGAAGATCAAGCTATTGATAAACAACAAAATATTTACATTAGTGAGCATTTCACTATGGGGAAAAAGAATACATGAGTTGTATTTATTATATATTAGGCAAATATGAATGTGGGGTCAAATCTTAAAATGTCAAGAAAGAAAGACCTTGATTGGAACAATCTTCTCTCCAGCATACATATCTTGACCCTCATATGATCGAAATTCTGCAAGCTGTGTCTGATAACAGAAGTGCGAGCATACATTCAATAAAACGTTGGGAAAATGAACATGCGAAGAAAGCAACTTTAAAAAATGTTGAAAAGTAGCAAGGCAAAAAGCACTTGTCATTGCAATGTGCAAGTTGCAACAAGAAGGAAAGGTAATATCTAGTTATCTCGTAACTTGAATCGATTGAGCAATCTGTGTAACAAAACCCGGAGGCAGCTTCAAGTCTTTAACTGTCCTTTTTGCAAAGATCACCACCTCTGAATCGGGATCTAGAATATAGAAATTTACATCATAAATTCATAACAACTCATTAGACACATGGACAATATATTCTCATTACTCTACTGTTCTATTATCAAAATAGGAACAAATAGGCACGCATAGAACCAGTTAAAATTCCAAAATGGAATTTGGAAAATTCATAGTACCCATGTCTTGACTGTAACATTTTCATCATACAATAAAGACCAGTAGCATTATATGCCAAAATTTCCTAAGCTACTCGTTTCTGAATAAATTTAAAATTGTTAGCTAATATAGAGTATACATTTTTTTCAAAGAATAAGAAGCCAAATTAGAATGGAAAAATGGAACGCGAACAACGATAGACAAGTAATCATAGCAAGAGAAGGGAAACTTACCAGAAGGGTTCCAAGTGAAGGCATCCTTGTATCTCTGGCCGTCAATTTCAATATCCAGCCGAATGGGTACCAAATTATCAGCAGTTGGGCTGCGAGTACATTTAACTGTTAGCTCATATAACCCAAAAACACGAAAACCAGATAATAAGAGAGAGAATGAAGATTATTTGAACTTACATCCTGAACTTGACGGGAGTTCTGTAGAACGCAGAAGTAGGGGTCTTCATCACTGGTTTTTCCCTGCCAAATCAGCTTATCCTTTACTACTACTACTACTACTACTACTACTATTTCCTATCGGATTCTTGATTCCCTTTGGACGCTGCGTAATTGGTTCAAAATTGGGGCAAATCTTTGAGCTTCAGCCAAAATTAAGACACTTCATCCAGTGAATCGTGCAAGTGCGAGCGGGAAGGAAATTCAATTAACGAAAAGAAAAGAAAGGGGAAGTTCTAGGGAAGAAGGTAAAATTCCTGAGAAAGCAACGCGTGAGATTGATTTGAAGCCCCATGGTGAATTTATTTTTTGAACTAGCCCATTTATATTGTGGTGAATTCTGGGCCTTCCTACATGTAGGCCCAATCTCTCTGGGTTAACATAGCCCATACATATATTCTACCTCATCTATTTTTTTTTCTTTTTTTTTTTAAACAAAAGTTGAGGTGAATTAGTCCCGAGATCACCAAGGTTAGGACATGCCTCTAGACTCTATGAGTTCTTACAGAGATATTTACATATCGCTTACCAACAAGGTCTTCACATCGACAGTAAGAATCAAACTCACGACCTTGCGGGTTATAAGTCAACTCTTTACCAACTGGATCAATCTTTGTTGGTTACTTGATCTAATTTGCTATATGCAATTTTATGGCATGGTAAAATTGTGGCCAATAAATTAAATCTAACAAGATAATTTAAAGATAATAAGAAAATATTAATGATACATATTACATGCCACAAGTATTAATACCTCTCTTGATTAAAAGAATAAAAGTCAATTGCTTGATATATTCATATGATATTTTCAGCTGGACTTTTGTATAATTGATTTTAGATTCTTGTCTTTTTTCCTACTCTCCACATGACCGCGTCCTAAGCCATGAATTTCATACATATCACTTTTTTCTACAAGAAAAATGAAATAAAATATATATCTTGTGAGTTATTGTTTTCCATTGATCAGTTGGATTTTAATAAAGGGTTCCAAGAAAAAAAAAAACATTAGGTACACGTTGTTTAATGATAACGAAAATTGAAATTGAGAGGTGTGGGTACAGAAAAAGAAAAAAAGAAAAGGGTTTGGAAGGAATAAGAATGATTATGCAGATAATGTATCATTATCAGTAGGTGAAGTGAAACTTGAAAGTTTGATGCAGAATCAAAATGAGTTCACATCAGATACATATTTTGGAGGAACACACGTGTTTGAATAAAAGAAAATTAATTCCACTAATTTTATTTTTAACAATCAAAGCAAAATCTGAGTTTGTTGACACAAGGTACGTGGGACACCACAACCATTGTATTTCCCACTTTAATCCCTTGAACCTATTTCCTTTCATCATTTCTTTTACTTTGCAAGTTTTCATTCTTTTTTTTTTTTTTGTCTCGATGATTATAATTAGAACTTTTGTAGAAAACGAAGGAGGGTGAATTTTCTTGTTAAATGCAAACATCGGTGTCAATTTTAACAAATTGGGGTAAAATGTAATCATTATCTTAATAAGGTGAATCATATGCATTCTTCATGGAGTTGTTTTCTTCATTATTTTGGTAAGATTGAAATATAGATTTTTTTAAATATGAATTAACAAAACAATTTCATTTGCAATTATTTATTAAAGGTTTGGCCCACCTAATTATTCAAAAGGATTTTCACATAATATAATACACATAGATAAGATTGTTTTTTTTTAATGACGATTAGATTTATTAAAGAAAATATAAGTTGTTAGATATGTAATTCAAACATTTACAAAATTTTAAGTTTTTTTTTTATATTGAAATAGCTATATATTTGCATTTTATTATTGAATGTTGACCTTAGATTTTAGAGTCACTAAATCCTTACATAACCCTCATGTGCTTCATAGCAACACAGATTCACAGAAGTAGTAGTGTACTGCATGATTGAAAGAGATCCCATAAAAATAAATGGAATAATAGAATTTAATTAAGGACAGAAAGATTTGATACACCGAATGACTTCAAAATTAAGATGAGCTGATTCCAGACCAAAATTGAAAGCCAAAATACTCCAATGTGAAAAACAGAGACTCATCAGAAGTCATCAAGAAGCACAATGGTTATGCACTACTGAAGTGAGATGCTATACATCTATAATCCTAGTTTATATATATATATAACACTACGAAACATATATAGTAATCATGGAGGCCACTGGATTACGCCCACCCAATATATATATTACTAAGACGAAAAAAAAAGGTATGGACAGTGAAAATTGAGGAGGGAAAGCCAGAAATGTTTTAATGAATTAGATGATTAGGTAGCAATCTAGCATCTGTCTGCTCTAGTGATCTTGAGTCTTTTCACACTGCTCAAGAACATCCTGCAATGAATGCACTGAGAATTGGTCAAGAAATGGAAGATGAACAACCCCATTTTCAAAATGGAAAAAAACATCATTCATTCTTCAATGTGTGAGTCAGTGAGGAAATGTATAAATATTGGGTTAACATCATTCACTCTAGTTTACATTATTTAGTTTCTGGAAGTCATTAACCTAATATTTCAATCTATTTATCCTTACAAATTAGTCATTCAAAAATAGACTTAGATATTAAGTATCCACAATCTAAAGTTTATAAATTCATGCATTTTTTAAGAATATAATGAGAAGTAATTATTCATTACTTACTCCCATGGGACATCTCCAACCATCATCCAATCTCCTTCTTGATCCTCATAAGTTAAGACATAGAAGATTCCAGAACTGAGTGGTTTGGAATCATTAGGGCCTGAAAGAAGAGAACAGAGAAATTAAAATTTGATACTCTGATGATGGTAGAAAATTGATTAAGAGTAATGAATGAATGAATGAGTAAATTACAGAGAATGGTGGTCCCAAACATATGAGAAAGAGCAGAGACAAGTCCATCATAAGTATGATGTTGCAGAAGATTCAATTTTCTGCCTATAGGTTTGCCTTCCATGTACACTTTCACAAACAGAGATGGCTTTTGACTCTGCCTCACTACTCTCACACTATGATGGCTTTGCTTGTTCTCACCAAGTGTGCTTCTCAATTGGGACTTTATAATAGGTGGCCAATCTGAAAAAGCTTCATTATCCCTGAAAATTCAGACATATACACAGAAATCAACACCCAATATACCTATATATATATATATGTCAAATTAATGGGTATTATTATGTAAGGTACCTAAATTTTTTAGGTGGTAGAGAAGGAGAAATGGTGAGGCCAAGACTGAGGTCTGTGCTGAGATCAGTTCTTGAAGAGGCATTTTTGCAAACAGTTGAGAGGCAAACAGCGAAAGTGGAAAAAGAAGAAGATGAAGATGATAATGATGATGATGATGGTTTCCGAAATGGGTAATTTTTTCTTCTTGTGATGGTATCATCAAAGGAAGAAGATGAAGAAGATGAAGAGTGGGTATTGTGGACATCATCATCGATTTCTTCTGCCCTTCTCATCGAAGATCTTCTTTCTAATCAATCAAGAAAGTGAAAAATACCATGAAATGAAACTCATCCAACACTCTAATAAAATGAAAACAAAAAGCCGCCACATTGCTCTCTCTCTTCCTATATATATAGAGCATATACATTTTTCTTTTTCTTTTTCTTTTTCTTTTTCTTTTTCTTCTTTCTCTTTTTCTTTCTTTCTTATCATCCTAATTAATTAGTCCTATAACATTTTTAAGAAAATAAAATAAATTATTATTAAGTTGATAATACAGTCTCTGAAACCTAACTTATTAATTTACTTTAAAAATTTTAAACTTTACCTTGGCTAAATATATCTTCTCTTCAAAATATTATTGTCTTTATTTTCCCTATAGTTAAAGAAAATTTTCTCGTAATCAATTAGAGAAATTAAATTATATTAGTATTTTAACAAATTTATCATATTGTTTTTCTTTTCTCATTTTGAAAGTTACACTTAAGTACTTAACCTCCTAAGGTGTGACATAATTATAAAAATTAATTCCCTTTAATTTATTTTCTTTAAAAAATGAAATAATATTCACATTAGTTATACATATATCAAATTTATTGACGTTATAATTATTTTTTAAAAAAAAATATTATTTTTATCATATTAAATTAAATTTAAAAGGAAGGTAATACCAATATGGATATTTTTAAAAAAACAACTTGGAAATCTTAAGGAGGTTGATAAATGTAATAAATTTACTTCTTTTAATAAAATTAATTGAGAGAGAGAAGGGTGTGTGGTTGGTTTCGATTTGCCGTGAGGGTGGGCGACATGTCCATAAGGCCTAAGTGACATGGCCTTTAATTAATTACTTTTTTTAAACTTCTGGTTGGTTGGAGCCTAGAAATCCACTTTATTTTTTTATTTTTCAAACTTTATGACTTTTTTTTTCTTTTCTTTTGTTTGTCACGCCCTATGTTATTATTATTATATTTACTTTTTATTTTAATTTTCCTTCGTGACACTTGTCTTCATATCATCACGTTCGTGCATTCTCATTTCTCAATGGTGAGAGGCCAATTTGGTTTGTCTTAACAAACAATGGACATGCACACCAACACCATCTATATAATTATTAATTTTATATAATAATAATAGTAATTAATAACATGTCAATTTATAAACGAAGGGAAAGTGATATCTATCTCTTGATAAAAGCGGCCCTTTCTAATACTAGTATATAATTATATATCATGTAGATGACGATGTAAAATATTTATTTGTATATTAAATAATCACCGTATTTGTTATTTTGACAAGTTCTATAATTTATATACACATTTAGAATATTTGATTGTGTCAATTCGATCTTTTGCTCTAATATTAATAAAACTTTTTTTATTTTAAAATTTACTTTAATTAGCATGATATTCGACTCTCACTAAATAATCGTATCACAAGTTATATATTAAGTCATTTCTTATTAAAAAATCAATACATTATTATATACATAATTGGTTGGCTGCCCTCATCCGGCGAAGCCACAAGTTATCTTCCCAACTTGTCATCTTCAAATGAAGAAATCAAGAGAGAAGAGATTAACAATATACAGATATTTGGTTGGTTGATCGATGTGACTTGACGAATTTGACACACTCGTCATTCTATCTAGTGGTGATCGTCAGGATGTGTCTGGCAGATATATAACGACCCCGACCTTTCTTTATAACTAGTCTCAACAACATACTCATCCCAAGATCATCCCTCTATATAAATACCACACCTTGTTAATCTCGAATACTCTTTTCCCTATTCTTGTCTTACTTTATGCTCTGATCTGACTTTAGCATCAAAATGTCTTCATAGAGTCACTATGTGAAATCTTTTACAAGTCTTTACTTATCCTCTTGCCGCCTCTTTTGATAACTATGATAAGAATTCATCTCTAATCTTATTTATCATCAAGTTTTTCTTTTTGACAAAAAATGAAAATTACATCATATAGATATTCTAGACCATTCCGGTATTTGATTTTTTTTGACACTTTAAAATGTATCATTCAAAAATTAACATATATAGAAAATGATTGAACGCAGCTGATATTTAAAATGAAAATATTGTTAGCCTAATTCCGAATAATTATATCTCAGAGGTCAGAAAATACGAAACATAAAATACAGTTTATAATAATAAATATACGTAATCGCAAGAAATCAACTGTTTTGGGGACGCAATAAAGTGATTTTTATCATTTTAAGTTTGAACAATTAATGATGACTGTAAAAATTTGATAGAATGCATACCAAATTGAGAATGAAATGAATGCGCAATGTTGCAGATATGCAGGGCTTACATTTAAAAATAATAAATATAATAATGATGGATCGATGTTGAAGAAACTAATCCAATAATATATATGTTTAAGTTTATTTAAAATGAAAAAAAATGAAAAAGATGTATGTGAATGGGGAAAAAGTAAGAGGCAGAGAGATTGGGTTGCCTGGTCGAATTAGGGTGATTGAGTGAATAGGTTGAGCCAATAATAGCTATTTAATTTACAATCAAAACATTGGCAAAAAAAAAAAAAAATACAATCAAAACCCAATGCCACTGCATAACTCTGGTCACACAATGATAAAAATTAGGTTAAAGTGCACTTTTGGTCTTATAACTTTGATAAAAGTCTCAATTCGGTCCCATAACATTTTTTGTTGCAATTTTGGTCTCATAACTTTAGCAAAGATCTCAATTTGGTCCCATAACTTTTTTTGTTACAATTTTGATTCTATAACTTTTGAAAACGTCTCACTGTTGGTCCTAAGCTGATTTCCATCCATTATTTACCGTTAAAGATAATCTGTCATACTGAGTTAGATGATGACATGACAAATAGGGTGAAGTTATGGGATGAATGGAAATCATTTTGGGATCAACGGTATGACGTTTTCAGAAGTTATAATACCAAAATTGCAATAAAAAAAGTTATGAGACCAAATTGAGACTTTTGCCAAAGTTATGGGACCAAAAATACACTTTAGCCTAAAAATTAATTAAGTATATATTATATAATTAACACCATTTGAAACTGAAATAGAGAAAAACTTGTATGTCTATCTATCAGCTACCCGATTTTAGTAACTGGGAGTAACCATCATGTTTAGCCTTATTAAGCAATCTGTGATATGCATTCATTCATTTCTCTTTGTGATCTTATTATATATTGATTCTCTGACATTTTTATTTCAAATCCTCTCTCCTCTCAATTTTTATTATAATTCCTCTCTGTTTTTGGACAGGCTAGCTAACTAGCTAGCTACTCTCTTTTTTTTTTTTTTTTTTTTNTTTTGGCTTTTAATTGCAATAAATTGTTTTTTTTTCGTAAACAGGTGTGTATTATTAATAAACCAAAGTTTAGTACAAATCAGCCAAAATTTTCAAGTCATTAAAGTAACATCTATAAAATAAATAATTAATAATAATAACTCCAATCTAGGCCAATGGGTTGCTGGATGATACATAACACACGAGATCGTTTTACCGGTGAAATATCATATAAGACAAATTAACGACTGACTTATTACTTATTAGTCTGAGATAAAAGTTTTATAGGATAGATATATCATATATATACACACATACATACTTGGAGAGTTGGAGTCATCCCCAAGTCACGTCTAATTAAAAAATGATAATGTACAAGTAAACGCTAATTAAATGTTCATATTTGTATCCACAAAAAAAAATGTTCATATTTGTAAACTAGCAAAAAATAATCAGTATATTAAGGTTCACTCTAATTAATTAAATTGTGTTCTATAAATATATACACAAACAACAAACCTAACGTGGGTGAGGATAGGAAATTAGGAATATATGTGTGTGATCGTAGAAGGAATAATTAGTTAATTACAGAATGAATGAAAAAAGAAAAGGGAATAAATATATATATTTTATATATAGAGACAAAGAAACATGATTTAAAGTCACAGTTTCCTCTTTGGAATTTGCAGAGCAGACACTCTTCTTTCTCTCAGTTCCTCTGTCTCTCTACGTTTTTCTCTATCTTTATTCATCAATCATCATCATTCTCATTTGTATAATCAAACGAGGGTCTCATTCTTTTAATAAATAGATATAAAGAGATTTTTTTGGACCACTGTTGCATACCCTCATGAAATATTACATTATCGATGCAAATAATTAAGTTAATTTTTTTTGTTACATAATTAAGTTAATTTTAGTTAATAAAATCGATCTATATGCCAAAATTTTATATTCCATAAAGTATTTTAGTCACCTAAATTTGTTAGTATACATATTAATTATACTTATTAGTCACAGTTAATGAATGGTAAAATATTCTTATTGGTCCCAAAAATAAGGTAGATTTCAAATTTGTTCTAAATATTTTTATTTGTTTCGAATTGATCTTGTATGTTTATATAATTTTTTTACTTTTGATCCTAAATTATAGAATGTTATCATATTTTTTCATTTCAAATTCAAGTACAATAAATTTAAAATTACGAGTTACTTTTGACGAGTCATTTATTTATCTAGTTTGAATAATTAACAAACGATGTTAAACTGAATCCTGAAAAAGGATAGCACCTGTTTCATGGTTTAATGAGTACACTTACTAAAATTTCTCTCATTTTAATTTCGAAGGTGACAAAATTTAAAATTATGATTAATTTTTTATCGAGTTGGGACAGTGACAAATTGATGTTAAATTGCACTCAAATGTAGGTTTAAGATTAAACAAAAAATTATAAAAACATAAAATAGAATCAACATAAAACAAACGTAAGACTAATATAAAATGTAATTACTCCATTTTTTCTACAACCAATATATTTGACCTTACTAAATCTATATTTATATTCTTATCTTTTTACAATTGGAAAGATGATCGTCTAATTAACCTCCAATTAATTCTCAAGAAATTAATTAATCCTATCCGACAAATCATGCCCATGTGTTCTTAATTAGGCTGAGTCACCCCACAGTATGCCCACATATATATATGTCTTCTAGCGTACTAGACTTTAATCTTGACAAAAATTACATAATTAATTAATGAACCAATCATGATTATTTTTCAATTAATTTTCTCAAAGCCAAAAGTTTACTTTTACATGACCCATTCATACAAAAGAAAGATTTATATATATACCTAATTGTGTTAATATATATATATATATATATATTTTGTCTCAGTTGTCATGTTTGATAACGATAAGCATGTTACTCTTTAGAATAGTTGTTAAATTAATTTATCTTTCCACAATTACTTCTTTTCATAAAATATTGTCATGTGATTAAATATAATATTTCAACTCAATGAGATCGAACGAATACATGTAAACTGATAACTAATGTTCACAAAATTAAGTCGTCAGAACAAAATCCAACACATAAACATTGAGACGTAGGACAAGAAATAAAACCAATAATAATTACATATATTTGTTGCCTGAATAATATATGCACCCTCAAATTTTGATCGTTTTGAAAAAATTGAAGGTTCAACAAAGGCATAAATGTTTCTTTTTTTACTTCATTCGATCTAATTAATTGGGATTCAATCCGTATTATATTGTTTTGAGTTTGTGTCATTGGAAGCAAAAATAAAAATGGAAATAATGGATGCACACGTACAATTCATTATGACAAGTGTTTGGACAAATAATGAAACAAAATGAAAATGAACATAATGAATTAAATTACGTGTAGTGTGACAATAATTATAGAGACCCAAAAGCATATGAAGCAGTGATGATGATAAGAAAAAGAGGGAAAATTAAAGTGAAAGGGAAATTAATTATGGAAAAGAAAGTAAAGGGAAAGGGGGACAAAGAATGGACACAAGATTATTTTGAAGGGTGGCAAGTTAGAAACAGTGTCGTCTCTCTCTACCGTTGCTATTTAGGCAAGTTTCGCAGTGTTTTGAGGTCATTCTATTTAAGCCATTTCTTTCCCAATTCATCTAAGCACTTGGTCTCTCAAAAGACAGGACGTGAGCCCAACTTTAAGAAACATGCAATCAACTACTAAACACACACACAACCTCACCTTCTCTCTCTTTCTTAAAATAACACACCCCTTCACGTGATTAATCACGTGCATCATTCTTCATCAATATATATAATTTAAACATTCATCATCACTCGTAGCTAGGGGTCCGGCCTCATCATTTTTCTCGTTATATATCAATCGGATCGGATCCCTCATTGGATAGAGTCCTTGGTTTGGGACTATTTTCGGATTCATTTGATCTTATTGATTATTTCAATTAGACAGAAAAAAGACTCGTCAAAGATAACAACATAACATTAAAATTATCGCAATCAGATTTGAAACGAGATAAATATAACTAACTTTTTTTTTGTGAAACAAGTAGTTCACTTTTAGAGCCCAATTTGATTTTGTTTACTAACAGTCTCAATAGACAAATTAAAAAAGAACTTGTAAAAAATAACTCGTAACTCTAAACTCATTGTCATCAGACTTAAAACGAAAAAAATATGACCACATTCAGTCGTTGGAGGCAAAAGAATGAAACTTAAAAAGATATAAGATTAAAATTACACTTTGTCCTATATATATAATTAATAGGGTAAATTATATTTTGGTACCCTGTGGTTTAAAATGTGACATTTTGGTACCTTGAGGTCTCCACTGTTACACTTTTGGTACTCTGAACAATTTTTTCGTTAGTTTTGGACGAAATTTGGCACATGACTTGCAGGTGTGCTCACTAAAACTCATTTTATTCAACATTTTGCCACAATAATAAAGATCAAACACATGACTTTCTTAATATTAATTAGCTCAAAACTTTCTTAGCATCTAACATCGAAATCATTCAAAACTTTCAAAAAACATGGATTTGGTCTTTGTTGTGGCAAAATATTGAACAAAATTGAGTTTTAGTGAGCCCACGTGCAGATCATGTGCCGAATTCTGTCCAGAACTAACGAAAAAGTTATTCAAGGTACCAAAAGGGTAACGGTGGAGACCTCATGATATCAAAGTGTATTATTTTAGACCACAAGGTACTAAAGTGAAATGAGGTAAAACCACATGATATCAAAGTCTAATTTACCCTAATTAATAATTAACAAGAGAAACAACAAACCATGCATTATGTAATTAATTGTCTCTTTAATTAATGAATTTGTTTTCATCGCCCCACTGTTAATTACTGCCTACTACTGCTAGTCTGTGATCATCATAATCTGTATAACCTGTCAACCTCAGTTTTAAATATATGTGATTATGTCCTTCGATATTTTATACATTCTTGTGCTTATTAATTAGATAGTGTTCTGCATTTTCTGTTGACAATTTTAGGTTTGGCAATTTCTACGGATTGATCGCGACGTATTTTTTTTCCTCAGTAGGCTTGCCTTAAATTTTTTTGACCATTTCTTTTATTATTCTGACCCTACTGCATGCACATGCCTGACACCCTAACACAATTCGATACTGAAATAACAGTTTTATATATTTTACCAATTACCAGCTGGTCCGATCCTGTGTTATATATTATCATATCAAAACATTTAATTATATATGCGTAAATTAAATTTAATGCAAAACCATTAAAGTTTAATTTACTTCAAGAAGCATAAAAAGTTAATTAGAACAAACTCTAATTAGCCTGGCTATATATAATTTTTTTTTTCTACAATAGGGCTTGAAAAATATCATATCTAAATATAGCTAAATCCAGCTAATTTTGCCCCATAATTAATTGTTTTTTCAATGGCAGCTGTTGGGATGAGAATTTTTTTTTTTCTGACAAAATAACCATTTGATAACAAGAAGATTAATGGCACCAACAAGCTAGATATACCCTAGAGAGAATGCGCAATGCATTATTGGTGGGGCCATTTTTTTTTCTCTTTTGCTGCTTTTCTATTGAGAGATTCTATATACTATATATACTTTGATGTGATCAACTTGTGCATTTTGCCAAGTTTTCTCGTTGTGTTCATTTCTTTCATGCATTTTTATAACGTGATATTGCAGTATGGAGTAGCACTTAATTTATATACTGGTACCAGAATAATTGCATTTTCACATACTAGAAGGGAAATGGAATAACAACAATTGGAGGCAGGGAGTTAAAATATTTACGATCAGAAATATTCTGTAAAGATATAATATTTTATGCAATCTTTTTTCTTTACTTTATTAATTAGCATATATATATATATATCATTAATTTGTTGCCTCTTTTATATATTTTCGAATAATGTTTGTTACTATTTTTGCAAGTCGATCTGTCTGGTCGTATTCAAAAGTTTATTTAAGTAATTTATTTACAACCTAGCTAGCTAGCTAGCTCATCTCAATACCTTTAAAATAATATTTCATCTTTATTATTAAAATACCATTATAAGCTTCTTAATATGCATGTGTGGCATGACAAGATGGAATTTGTTTGTCGATCAAAACCTCACATGCACGTCTTTTCTCTTAAAAAATTCCAAAGAGTTTTTCTATATATATTTTCTTCGAAATAAACTTTTCTTTTACAAAAA
>QANZ01046144.1:434263-555738 GCA_003254925.1 Chamaecrista fasciculata
CTCTCTCTCTCTCTCTCTCTCTCTCTCTCTCTCTCTCTCTCTCTCTCTCAAATTCCCGTCGGAATCTCACTCTCTCCCTCCGTCTTTATCGTATTTCAGCCCCTCTCTCTCTCTCTTCTTTTCTATTTTCTATCTTTATTATTTCACTTCGATCTCCTTATTCTTCCAACTCCAATCTCCTTCCCTCTGATTTTTCCTTCTAGATTTTCAGAGCAAGCTGTTTATTTGTGATCCGAATACTGCAATTCACTTTCTGCACTCATGATTTATATTATGTGATTTGGGATTCTGAAAATAAATTTGTTTTCGGAAGCAATCTGCTAAATCCCTCGCTCGCCCTTCAATCTCCAACTTTCCCGTCGCCGCCGTCGGTGTCGGCCACTCCGGTCGCATCTTCGTTGACGTCAACTTTGAGTTTCTCGGTCTCCCCCTCCACCACACCCTCTACGCCGAACAGTTGGTCCTCGCCAATCTCTTCCTCCATTCTGAATCCACTCTCCATTACGAGAGAGAGAGAGAGAGAGAGAGAGAGAGAGAGAGAGAGAGAGAGAGAGAGAGAGAGAGAGAGAGAGAGAGAGAGAGAGAGAGAGNNNAGAGAGAGAGAGAGAGAGAGAGAGAGAGAGAGAGAGAGAGAGTGAGGGAGAAGATTTCATTCGTTGTTATACAAGTTACAACTTAGAAGCAAGGGTAAAAGAAAAGGTTATTTCCCCAATGTTGCTTTACATGGACATCTCATCTGAGCTAGCTAACTATATTCTATATTCTTATGTGTATTTGTATATTATTAATTAATTTATTTGTATATATTATTGTGAGATGGCACATGCACTTTGTGTGTAACAGACGCATGCATATAGCTAGATTTTATGGGTCGAAAAGGCCACACAGAAGAAGACAGTATGAGAGAATTATAGAGATCGATATATGTACACACATATATGGATTAATTATGGGGGTGTCAAAATTAAAGTGAGATATATATAGATATGGTATTAGACTATTAGTTAGTGACATTCACATATATAGTGGGCCTCGTGGGTTGAGCCTCCAATAGTTTCACCTTTATGTTAGCCCTGAATACCAACCCTAATTAACATACTGTTCCCCACATACACCTACACCTTCCATATTTTCCCACTCCTAATTCCCTTCATTCTTCTCATTTTATCAAACCCAATAAAGCTCTTCCTGCTTTCATTTCTCCACTTTATTTTACACCCCTCCGACATTTTCTCCATTATTTATAAAGATTTGTTTAACATTATGGATCTCTTCATCATCATTTCTTTTTTATTTTATTTAATTTGTTGGTCAACCAATGATCTTTAATTTATTTAATATATACGTATACTATAATTACGCTTTATGGCTACCTGTGATTATATATGTATTTTCTATTTTCAACCTTATTTATTTGATTACATCCTCGTATGCTTACCTCTGTATCGATCGATGAGTTCGATTTGTACATGAACTGTTCATGATTCGTTCTAGCGATATCGAGGAAACGTGAAGTTCCTGTTATATATTAATAATAATTCATGCCAATACGTACTGCTCATTGGTTAAATGTATTCTTTTTAACATTTAATATTTCTAGTTAATTTCATTAGTTGAGTTTTGACAATTTCAACTCGGTTCTAATTAATTTTAGTCAATGACATCGATCAAGTATTGGCATGCCTGCTAGGTGCCAAATACGTCTATACCAAAAAAAAAAGAAATAATAATGCCACTGTACGTAGTAAATCCATATCCTAATTCCTAGCTATAGAATAAAAACTATATATATCTGGCCAAAAAAAAAACTATATATATATAAACTTTCTCATATTTATATATTCATAAAAATCCTCTAATAATATATGTATATTTTCTCTAATTGATTATATCACATGCCTTATATTTTGATTAGTAAAAAGTTATAGCAAAAATATAAGAAAACTTAGTCTTAATTATATCTCTCTCTCTATATATTTTTATGAAACATGAGTGTTTACTAACGTGAAGTTGATTAAAGTAAAAAAAAAAAACATGAAGGAGTGGACATCAGGTCACAGTATATGTTTGTTTGTTTTCTTTTTGTTTTTAATATTCATCGACTCGCATGCAGTATATATATATTGGTTTCCCACTTGATATTTGAAACTTCATGCCCATTAATTTGAATTTGATCTAAGTCACACATTTAATTATAGTGGAAGAGTCTCTTAATAATAGAGGTAATTAAGTAATTCACATTCACAACTCACAAGGTTCGAAATTAAGTTATACTAAATTATTTATCATTTGGACCAACTCCTTATATATAAAGAAGATTAATTAATTGAGTTATATATATTATTTTTGTCTGAAATTAATATTTTTTTTTGTTAAATTAATCTGTTGGTCCTCATAATTTCATTAAATTAATTTGTAACTCAGTCCTATATATATAGTTTAAGCTTGTATAACTCAGTCCTCCACGAACGCCGAACTCAAAAAATACCCAATCGCCAACGAAAGCCACGAAAACGACGTCGCAAGAGAGCGCATCCCAGGAGGCGCTTCCTTGTAAAAAAACTCCATCAATCCCAAATATCGCGTAGTGAAACGACAGCCAGAAAAGGCTGATGCGACGGTTATGACGTTGGAAGTTGGTTTTTCTGTTGAGCTCGACGACGCCGGCGATGGCCATGGATACGGCGGAGGAAAGGGACGAAGGTGAATTCGTAGAGAGGGATGACGGGGATGGAGGCTGAAGGGACTTTGAAGTAATTTCCCCTAACTATATATATATATATTAATTAGATATATGTGTAAACCATATATATATATATATGTGTAAACCATATATATATATATATATCTATATATATTAATTAGTTAACACCTATAATAAAAATGGTCAAAGCATATTTTTGGTCCCGTAACTTTTGCTTAGGTTTCAATTTAGTCTCATAACTTTTTTGGTTGCACTTTTGGTTCCATATCTCTTTCTCAAGTTGCAGTTTTAGTCCCGTGTCACACTTTTGGTCCTATATCTTTGGGTCAAATTACAAAATTGGTCCCAATCTTTTGATCAGATTGTAGAATTGGTCTCATATCTTTGGATCAGGTGTAGAATTAGTCCTATAGTTTTGCGTTAAATGGGATTGATGGTGAAAGTTTTACAAAGATATGAGACTAATTCTGTAATTTGACCGAAAGATATGGAACTAAAAGTGATATGGGACCAAATTTGCAACTTTTTGCAAAGATATAAGATCAAAAGTGCAACAAAAAATGTTATGGGACTAAAAGTGATACGGGACTAAATTGAGACCTGAGCAAAAATTATTGGACCAATAGTGTACTTTGACCAATAAAAATGGAGTTAATTACCAACAATTGAAGGAAGCCGAAGAGGAGGCAGGTGTTGAGGCGGTTCATGTAGGCGTCGGAGATGAAGCCGCCGACGACGGTGAGCAAGAATGCGGTGCCTAAGAAATTGGTTGTGGTGGTTGCAGCGCCGGCCAAGTCAAAATGCATCACCGTAAAGAAATACAGAACCATGCTCATCATGTTTGCCACGAATCCTATGTTGTCCAGTAACATCATTGCTGCCAATTATTCAATTATCACGCGTTGCTCAGTAAATATATGTCAATGAATATAAGGTAGTATATAATATGTAATAAGTTTTACTTTACCCACCAAACACGAAGTATGTCGCTTTAAACCCTCCTTGTTTTGCTTTCTCCACTGCTTGGTACTCGACATCTTTTACTTCAACCTCATCTTCCAACCCCTATATTTCAAAACAAATATTCATTTCTGTACAACACAAATCTACTGTGTATATATATATATATCCTTGTGTGTGTCTGGGAATGTATATAGAGGATTTATGAAATATTGTAAGATGCTACTTGATCGATTCATCAGAAAAAAAAAAAAAAGAAAAAACAGTGAGGGAAGTCAGGCCCGTGCTGAGAATTCTGGGGCCCAAGCTGGAATTGAAGTGGGGAATTCAGTTGGGAAGGAGTTGTACGAAGGGGGACCACTAGGGACACGTGGAGCAAGGGAACGCAAGAAGCCTGGGTGGATGGTAGATTTTGTTATAGGAGCATGAGGATGGCACATGCTATGCGTTAAGGCGTTTTCAATAAGACCCTTGAATTTTAAAACTCTACAGAAACATCCCCTAAATTTTTAGCTCTGCTCACTAAGACCCTTTCTGTTAGTTTTCTTCTGTAACAATGTTGTAAGAGTTGGTAGTTGGAGTTCTTTGGTGGCGTTGTGCCTTGCTCAAGGTGATTTAATCTCAATCTCCCTTGCGACTTCTATTGCCTTTCATTTCTTGGTTCTGGATTTGAAAGATCATATATATATAGTTGGTTGGATCTCTTTCTCGTATGCTTTCCCCTAATAACTTCTTTATTTGCAACTAGTTCTTCTACCAAAATTTAATAATTCATAGGTTTCTTGCTTATGAATGTCCTCTTGTATGAAATAACTGACTTTGTTAAGCTAGTGCACAATGAGTTTAGTCTGCTTTTAGATTTTACAGAGGATGATATGAACTTTTAAGGATTTTGTCATCATTAAAAATTGGATAAAATAAACAAAAAAATAAAAATAAAATCCTTGTGGTTTGGCCCAATCACATAGTGGCCCTGCTGTAAAAAAATTAACGGAGAGTCCTTGATTAATTACAAATTGACCCAGAAAACTTTCTAATTATTTCATAATAATGTTTGTTTAGACTGAAATTACATTAAAGAATTAAAATCTGCGTCAATAATATATAGATGAAAGGAGGCGAACAGAACATCAAATATTTAAGAGAAGTTTCCAGTAGGAGATGCAACAGAATAACGACAACAGTCTACAAATTATAGAAACTTAATGGAAAACATATATAGTGCTACAGAAAAAGCAAATATATATTACCACACGACAGTCCCAAGCCATCATCATCGTTCATTTTATTTGGGAATAGACATATATAAAAGCACAACCACATAGAGAATTTACGTAGCCGAAGCCAAAGATCCTGAAATAAAGATTGCTATTAAGGTAGCACAAGCCAAAGATCCTGAAATGAAAGCAAGCTTGGCCCATAGCTTGTGAGAATTATCCATGGGGGAAAGCTTAGCCTTGATATAGAATCCAAGAGCAGAGCAATATATGAGTAAGCACAGAATGAAGGTCCACATGAAGATAGGGTGCGTGCGAAAAGGTGAGGATGATGAGCCAAAGTGCACTTGAAGGATGCCCCCAAGTGTTGGAAGCAGAATTGCAAAAGCTTCGTCCCACGGGATTGAGCTTCACACACACATATATGAATGAAGTTAAGTTAAGTGAAGTGTCTGGATTTTGAAGATTATTAATTTGTGAAACTAGATCATGTTTCTTTTTAAGTTTTTGATTATACTGTGTTTGAGTATATTCAGCCTATACAAATTAAAGTTAAGGCAAAAGTATTAATTTCGTCCCCCAAACTTTACACCAACTGTCAATTTCGTCTCCAATCTTTTTTTGCTGTCAATTTCGTCCTTAATGTTTCATATTTTGGTCAAATTTATCCTTTGCTCTTATTTTAGCCAAATATTACCGACAAAATTTATGTGACTAATGATATATAATGTAAAATTGATAGAAAAAGAAACTCAAACCTAACTCATATTGAAAAACGTAGTCTGTTGTTGATTTATTGAAACAAGTTAGTCAAAGGATAAAATTGATTAAAATGTAAAACATTGAGGACGAAATTGACAACAAAAAAAAGATTGGGAACGAAATTGATAGTTGGTGTAAAGTTTAGGGACTAAATTAGTATTTTTGCCTAAAATTACTTACAAAGTACAAACCTTTTGGGATCTGGTGGTGGAAGTGGAAGAGCCTCGTTTACATGTAGAGGCAGAATATTAAGTCGTCGTCTTCTGTGTCCAATCCTTCCAGTGACGTTCAACCTATGAATATGTGTATCCGATCCAATGGGCATTCAAGAACGAGCACTTAATTAGATCATAATCCACCATCGGTTTCATACTTTCATTGACGACTAAAACTCTATCTTGGTCCTTCACATATTACTTTTACTCAAACTCTATTTTGGTCCCTACATATCTTCTTTTACTCAATTTGATCTTCTTCTACGGATTCGGCGACGTCCATGACGTGGGGGAGTTGCGGGTGACGGATTCGGCGACGCCGGCGACTTCCATGACGTGGGGGAGTCGCCGAATCCACTTATTGTGCATGTAGAGAAATGCAAGATAGGAACTACCCCACAAAATGACTGGTACTTTTTCAGCCATAAGGACAAGAAGTACACGACCGGAACTCGAAAAAGGGTCGGACCTCGTGGAGTTGACCCGATTGGATCATACGGTCGTGTACTTCCCCCACGTCATGGACGTCGCCGAATCCGTAGAAGAAGAGAGTGCGGTGCCTGACCATTTCCATGCCAATGAATGGCATCATCCATGACTTTTGGTGAGGCTAATGTTATTCACTCCCACTCCACTTTTACACAAAAAAATATTCAAGGATGCCTTTCACAAATCAAATATCACATATGGTTTCAGACAAACGTCCCAATTCATCCCCAAACATACCATATATATATATGTGTGGTTTGAGACTAAATTGAAAAGAAATAAAAGAAAAAGAAAGGGTTGGTTCAAAAACAAAATGAAATGATGTAAGGTAAGATGAGGTAGATATATACCTGGTCCTTGCATTCATGATTTCTCTATATCAGCGAGTCAAGTTCAACTGGGTGTTCTAAGGAGGAGTAATGAGGCACGAACTGAGAAGGAAGGTAATGATGTGGTATTATAAGTCATACCACAGAAGACGACAAATTCGATTGCTCAAAAAGCTAAGCTGTGCCGCCTATCCTTTTTTGCACTGTGTTTTGACTTTTGAGTCATGGCTTGTTATTTAGTTGCTACCAAAAATGTGAAGAGAAGGCTTCCCGCAACACCTTTTCATTACCAAAAAAAAAAATGTGCTTGCATACTCAGAAAACCAAGTTTTTTCTCTTGCGTATTCGATGTCATTCAGGTGAATATAAGTTATAAAAATACAGAAATAATAAAACATATAAATTTTTATTGAGCTTCGCATGTATTTTCAATCTTAGAAAATAAAAAATAATTAAAATAATATACACTTTAATGTAACCGATATTAATTCAACACCCTTAATATGTAGTGTTGGATCAAAACAACCCTAGTCAAAACATCAGCTTGTTGTCTTTCATGGCTCAATTTTTTTGGGTAAATAATAACAGTTCTAACAAAATTGTGGCAAGAAAAAAAAGTAGAAGTATCACTTATGTGTTTTAGATGCTAATCATCACAAGTAGAGTTATTAAAACGGGCTCAATTTATTAGATTGACTCGTGTCATTCACTTTTTTAATGAGTTAAGTTGATAAAATATAAATTTAATACAAATTTAAAAATTAAAAAAATATAAATTTAGTTTAAATTCAAAGATCAACTCATTGATAATTGCAATATTTTAAAAATTAAGTTATATATATAATTATTCAAAGACTGATACATTAATTTGGTGCAAAGTTAAATAATAAATTTATTTTTTTCTAAAATGACTATTTTTAATATTTATAAAAGTGTAAATATAATTTTAAAGACCATTGTAATATTAATATTAATATCATCCAGCGATACACAATGATCTAAAAAATTATATTAATATTTATGATTCGAAATGATATTTTTATAATAGAATTATATATATATATATATATTTATATAGTCACAGACTCACATTGAGGGTGAGAAAAAGTGTTAATAAAATGGTCACGAAGAAAGTCAATTTAGTTTAATAGAATTTATTTTATTTTATAGGACAAAGAGTATTTTGGTCTTAAATATATACTCTAATGTTCATTTTGGTCCATTATATTTCAAAATGTTCAAATTTGTCCTATATGTTGGCAAAATGTATCTTTTTTATCCTAAATGTTGGTAAAATGTTGCATTTTGGTCCCAAATTATTGAATCCGGTCATATATCTCTCGTCTCCCATTTCAAGTTTAAAAGACTTGTTAAGAGGAACTTGTAGCTCTGAATTCGTCGCATTAAAATTTGAAACGAGAGAGATATAATCAACTTTGTTTGTTTGATCATGAAACGAGTAGTCTACTTTTAGGATCGATTTGACCTCGTTTTCTGATGACCCCAATTGAATAGAAAAAGTACTATTTAAGAATATACGTAACTCTAAACTCGTCACGTTTAAACTTGAAACGAGTCATATTCAAGAGTTTGGACCAAAATGAAATATTTTGCCAACATTTAGTACTAATTTGAATATTTTGAAACATAATGGATCAAAATGAACATTAGGACATACATGTAGGACCAAAATGAACCTTTAACCTATTTTATATTATTTTAGGTAAATAGTATATTTTAGTGTGTAAATAGTCGGTATGAAAAAAAAAAGGTAAAATATGTTTTAGTGTGTAAATGACAATGTGGTGCAATAGTCTTTGTTTTCGGCCAAAAAAAAATAGTCTTTGTTAATTAATGGAACGATTGAGATTTATCGTATTATACAAGAATTTCAAGCGAAAGAATTATAGGGGATCCGCTTTCATATGTCGTGTTGGATCAAAACACCCTTAATATGTTCATAATTATATCATTTGATGAACTTATAATTGGATTATAAGCTGAAATAAAGAGGCCCATTAATATCGGCTAAACTCCTTCGTTCTGCCCCATAAACGACAATGCGTTCTTACTTCTTACCTTCCACGGAACGACGTCGTTTGAGCTGGGCGCCTTAGGGTTACGATTCACCGGCTAGGGATGTCAAAATGGGCTTAGGCCCGCGGGCCCGGCCCGCCCACTAAATGGGCGGTCTTGGGCTTGGGAATGTGAGTCCGTTTAAATGCGGGCCTAAATGGACTGGCCTATTTAACCCATGGGCTAAACGGGTACAGTGCGGGCTGCCCGCGGGCCAACCCGCATATTTTGTTATTATTTATTTTTAGAAAAAACTTGGACCTGATAATATATTTGTGTCATAGTATTTTTTTTAAACTCTATTTTTTTTTGTGGGTGGTGGCCCAATAAGCCTTTAAACTATGCAATCAAAATGAAGAGTTGGGCCGTGATGTTGAATCTGCTTCACTTCACTCTCGAGCCATTAAACTATGCAATCAAAATTTTAAATTTGCTTCACTTCACTCTTCACATTTCCATATCTTCTCTTCTTGCCGTCACTTGCCCTAGGTTCCTTTCCTCTTCATCATTCAATCATCGCACATCAGGAAGCACTTAACACTCGCTGCTAATCTCTCTTCCTCGTCATCGCACATCAAGAAACGCAAATCGCAAGTAGCTGTTTTCTGAATCGCCACTGGTCTCTCCTCTTCATTCTCAAACAAAAAATAGTTGTTGTTCAAACAAAAACCAGATTTTGCCCAAGTTTTTAGCCCAACTAAAGATAATTTTTGTCCAAACAAAAAAAAAAAGCCCCAAGCCAGCCCGTTTAACCCGCGGGCATTGGCGGGCGATCCTGGCCATAACATTTGGAGCCCATTTATAAACGGGCTGGCCCGCCACAGCCCGCCAATAAACGGGCCCATCGCGGGCTTGGATAGGCCTGAGCGGGCCAGCCCGTTTTGACATTTCACCGCAGTCCGCAGAGATGAGCCAGAGTGATCGAATACGCAGAAACGCGTAGGAAACGTCTCGAATTTTCCATGAGAAACATATTCGTTTCTTGGTGGCAAAGGCAACGGGGAGACTCAAAGGATTTTCAGGCACTTTCAATCTCGGATAAAAATAGTTTCTGCACTCTGCTCTTACCAGAATCGCTTGGAAGGAAGATAGAGAGATTAAATCGAAGGATGGATGTGAGAATCGGAAGAAGAAGGTCAAATGGAATGTTGCCATTGTTGGCGCTTCACACGTTGAGCGAGTATTATAGGTCAGAGAGGAAGCCTCCAGTTACGGCTGGCCTTATTGCTGCCAATACTCTCATTTATTTAAGACCTAACTTCTTGGAATCTTTCCTTCCTTCTATAGATGAGGTCTGGTTCAACCCCTACCTCATTTTCAAGGTCAGTTTTCTTGATTTCTTGATCTGTTTTTTCATGTCTCTATGTGTGAGTTTTCGATTTCTGTTTGATTTTCCTGCTGCGAAGGAACAAATTTTGTTGATGCTGCTATGACTATGCTTTATTTGTTTAATTTCACCATGGTTCGGACTTCCATGTACTGTGGAAGGTGAGGGTTTAGGGTTTTCTAAAAACCTTGGACGGAAGACCGATTTTCTTTCAAAACCTAGAGTCGAATAATTTTTGAAGTATAGCTTCTAACCCTATGCAAATTCTAGGCACCTGTGGGATATAAATGAACAACTGAAATATATAATTGTATGCGGTTCAATGGTTTACATTGTAGTGAAGTAGTGCACTGGTGTTCATAATTGGCAGCTAACCAAGGATTGAGAGCACTCAATTATCTGTCGAATGAATGATTCAACATCTACACGTTTTTAAAGGACCATGTTAGTACTTAGATCAGGTAGTTATCTTTAAATGAACTAGAGATGGTATCATGATTATCTTTCAGCTAATCAGGTTTCCCTATCAAAACATTTGGATTACATGATGTGTATCGGTTGTCATATTCCTTTATATCAAAAAATGGAGATAAAGCCTTTAGCCCCATTTAGAATAGAATTAGCAAGGAAAGTGATTGGACTGTCAAATCATCTTTCAAACTTCTTAGGAATCTATCTACACATCTACTATTGAATGTATTATCCTGTAAGTGACTACTAGTTCTTTAGAAATCTGTCAGATGTTAATATAATTCTTCGGTCTTGCAGTTCAAGGACCCAAAACGGTTCTTCTTGTCAGCATTTTACCATATTGGAGAACCTCACCTGGTTTACAATATGTTGTCACTTCTGTGGAAGGGGATGCAGTTGGAAACTGCAATGGGGAGTGCTGAATTTGCTTCCATGATTGCTGCCTTACTTACTTTATCCCAGGGTATGACTCTAATGCTATCCAGATCGCTTCTGTTGTTGTTTGACTATGAGAGAGCTTACTACAATGAATATTCTGTGGGATTCTCTGGTGTCCTGTTTGCAATGAAAGTTGTTCTTAACTCTCAATCAGAAAATTATACTTCTGTATATGGAGTGATAGTACCGGCACAATATGCTGCTTGGGCTGAATTGGTTCTTGTCCAATTGTTTGTTCCCGGTGTCTCATTTCTTGGTCACCTTGGTGGCATACTTGCTGGTCTCCTTTATCTGCGGTTAAGGGGCAACCATTCAGGCTCTGACCCCCTAAGCATGCTCATCAAAGGTCTTACTGGGGCATTGAACTGGCCTCTCAAGTTTTTCCGGGACTTATTTCGGTTTCGGCGGGGGAGGATCTCTGGTAGGGGAACTGTTGGTGGTCGTCGGACAGCAAGAGCTGCTCAGTCTGGTGTATGGAGATGTCAGGCATGCACATATGACAATTCTGGTTTGTTAAGTTTATGCGAGATGTGTGGTACCAGTAGGAGCAGGAATGATTCATCTCCTCATGTATGGCACCGCGAGTCTCGTGGTCTTTCATCAGAGGAGATACGCCGTCTGAGGGTTGAAAGATTTAGCAGGTGATAGTAAGAATTAGTTTCAACCTTCCAGTAAACCACGCAACCTGATTTGAAGATGCATATATTTTGCATCAATAGTAATTAGTAATCAACCAGTTTAGGAACTCGGATCATATAAAGTGCTGTTTAGAGACTTAACTGTATTATATAAGGCGTCTGTTCAGGTATACAACTATCAGGTAGTCTCCATATGATATTGTACCATCCGTAGAAATATCATCACCTAAGCTCTCAACTGCAATGCAAAGTTGATATTCTCTCTCTACAGCAAGTTATGTCAATATTGATATTGTATTAAGCAGATACACAAATATGATCTCTGTCTTTTCAATTCTTACATATAGACTTCAGTTCGAAAAGCTAAAACCGATTAATGCTAAAATGGTTGAGAATGTACATGCAAGCTGAGTTCTTACTTCGGGGCTGTTGATTCGTCAATCTGTTTGAACTTTGAAGTTCCTGTCAACGATCGCCATGATCTGCAGTTCTATACTGAAATTGGGTAAAATTTTCAAAATGAAGTAAAATTTCAAGTAATTTTTGGAATAAAACATTTTGTAAAGCTGATGTGAGCTTAGTTAAGCATTATTATTATATTCGAAGTCACATCATTTTTAACTATTAAGTATGAACATTAATTAATATTGGCATCGTAAGCCATAAATTAATATATTAATGTCACAATTTTTTTGGACAAAATGATTTTATCGTAATTATCTCATATGGTTAAAACTTTACTTTGGTGCTCAAATGGGGCAAGTTTTAGTTTGGCCCTAAAATTATTTTTTTTTCTGTTTTGATCTTCAATAACATTTATTCTGTTTTGATCCTCAAAATGTGATTTTGTTAGGTTTCTGTCGTTATTTATAGTCTAAACAGTTGAGAATTGAGATGAATTATGTCTATTTTATGTTTGTCTTAATAAGTGAGTAGACAAAGAGATAAAAAAAAAATCATTCTTACTCACAAATAAGAGATACAAATCTTTGGGCAAAACAAAAGATAGACAAATCAATCACAAATTTGTAGCTAATAATGAAATCTTTTTTTATTTTCTTTACTAACTCATTATTAGTTATTATGACATATATGAGAGAAAATTGATTCATCTTAACTGTTTATGTTAGAATGTTAGATTAACAACAAAAATCATATGAAATAATATTTTGGAAATCAATGTTGAATAAATGTAAAAGTGTAAGATCCAAATGGAACAAATAATAATTTTAGGACTAAAATAAAACTTATTTCGACCAAAACAGTATTCGACCAAAAACATTGGGCAGTGAAAAAAAAAGAGAAGGCCCAATGGGCTTGTAAAGCGAGAGGAGGGAAATCTGTGAAAGCAGGTGGAAACGGCGAACGGAAGAAGATGGATAAGGTAAGGCGAGAGCGTGAAAAAGCGAAGATAGAAGCATGCGAGTTTGATTCTGTGTATTGCTGAGCTTGAAACTGAGTGATTCCAACAGAGAAATCAAACAATGTCTGCTACATCACTTTCCTTTCTTCATTGTGCATTAGCTTCTTCCCATCAATCAAAGCTATTGGCTGCTCCTACTTCAATTTCAAGGCTCACTTTGAACCCATCGTCTTCATCTCTCGTGGTGGAAGCCAAAACCAGGACCAGAAGAGACGATAGGACTGCTCGCCATATTCGAATCAGAAAGAAGGTCATATTTCTGCTCCCGCTTATTTCTCTTCTTACACTTTCTGTGCCTTCCACTACTATATATTTGCGCAACTGAGTACCCTTTTACTGGTGAAATAGTCTGTAGCAGATAATCTGCTTCCTTTCTTGTCTAAATAACGTGGTAACAAGACATTGGATTAGAACTTTGGGACAATGCTGATGATTGTGCTAGTATTTTAACATTTACTACTCTTAATCTATAACTGTGAGCATTTGAATTTGGGAATCCGAGGCCTTTATATTCTTTCGTTGGTTTCATATGTTTTACTTTAGTTCCTATTTTTAGTCAGAATAATGATTTTGCTGTTTTCCTGTTTTTTTTTTTTTTTTGGGTATATACTACTTTCTCTTTTGTTATACTTGATAATTGACCCTGACCATGTCTCTATGACTGTTTCATTTTGTTGATGTAAAATTTCTTATGTTCATATTAATTCTTAGTAAGGCTTCCCACTATATGTATTTAGTACGTTAAATTATATCAATGGTTAGTTCTTCTCGTAATTTTGGAAGGTTCAATGATTTTGATTAAGATACTCTCTTTCATCGTCATGTTGTTTCCCCCATTTGTTGTTTATGATAGCCATTCTTATCATAACTTGAATTTTGGGGATACGGACTTGTTCTGGGCACTTGGTCTTTATTCTGCACCGTAAAACAATCTTTATTGAATGGAATTTTGATATCATTAAAACTTCAAAGTGCAATGCATATCTATTCTGGGATTGTCTTTTTCATTATCAGGTTGAAGGAACACCAGAAAGACCAAGGTTGTCTGTCTTCCGGTCCAACAAACATATCTATGTCCAGGTGATTGATGACACCAAGATGCACACACTGGCATCAGCTTCCACGATGCAGAAGCCGCTTTCTGAAGAGTTCAATTTCACCTCTGGTCCCACAATTGTAAGTTAATAAAAAGGATATTATGATGTTCTGAATACTATTTAAATTGCTGTCTTAGTTTGTTCATTGTTGTTTATGATACTGAGTGCATTTTGCATATGCTCCCAAATGATAGAAATATTCTTCTTTCCCTGATCATAGTGTCTCTTTACTAACATAAAAAATAAACAAGGATTGAGGGACAAAGTTAGAAACCAGAGGTCATATCCACCTTGGTTTTTGTAGCGGATATCATTCAATACTTTCAGGATGGCCCCGAGCATGCACTTGTCCTTGACAAAAAATGTGATGCAACAAACTTATATTACTACATCACGTTGTTAATTTGTTATTGCACACTCTCCTTCGTACCTTATAATCTCTCTATCTCATTCCCTTGTGATGCTTACCAGCAAAGCTTCGTCTTCTATATGAATTTTGTACTCGTTCACTCTGTAAAAATTAAATCATGAAAAGGGATTTCTAGAATCTGTATGTATATATGTTCCCTCTATAACTATTGTAAGGACTAAGGACTCTAGATTTTATCTAGTTTTAGGCAAGATCTTATTGCCAACCTCACCACCATTACTTGCTACATTTTTGGCATCCATCACATAGGGGATATGTAACCACTATCCCTGAATTTGATTGATTTATCAATGAAAATGGTTTAACAACTCTATTTTCGTTTGGTACACAAACTGAAGGATCTGTGTACCTATCGAACTATAGAAGCAATGATTCAGTGCCCTCCATTTTGAGCAGTGGTGATATATTAATAGTGTATTATATTCTTAATTGATTTTCCAGAGTTCTAAGATTTTCCTCCTATTTAAGCCTTTTTATTTTTGTTAATATTTTGAATCACTAAAAGCTGGCCTTGTGAACTTTTGGCTTCAGGAAGTAGCAAAGAGGGTAGGTGAACTCATTGCAAAATCCTGTCTGGAGAAAGGTATCACAAAGGTGGCCTTTGATCGAGGTGGATACCCATACCATGGCCGTGTTCAAGCAATTGCTGAGGCAGCTCGTGAACATGGCCTGGAGTTCTAAAATGAGCAGTCCTCTCCTCCTGTATTTCTTGTTTAAATTTGTAACCAAAGGATTTGTCAAATTTTTTGTAATAGCACATGTTCTCTTTTCCAGTTCTAGTTTATCTGATCCAAATGTCTAGTCGATTTCTTTATTAATTGAAGAATTTGCATTCCACTAATACATCCTGAGAATGTGAGCTACAGTATGTGAAAATCTTCACTTAGAGTAAGCACTAAACATGGATCGAGTTGCGGATGAATTCTAATCTGACCTGCACATTTCTTTGAGGATCGAGTTGGGTCAATTCCATGCAATTTTACTCATTCAGCTCAACCCAAATTAACCCGCATGTTTGTGGGTTGATTTGGGTTAAGTTTGTGAGCCTAGCATAGAAAAAAATTCTAACAAAAGAAAAGGCTTAAATGATATGTAAAAGGCAATGAAAGGAAAGGCTTCAACGCAGATAGAGACAATCAAAATACTCATATTCGATGGGTATCCGTAAATCTTATCCATTGGATCTGGGTCCAAATTTAAGTAAAAAGTGAATGAGTTTAGGTATGAAGATTTACTCATTTAAAATTGCGGGTATGAATCGGGTTCGAAAATAGGGTACCTACCTCGGACCCTACCTATTATAGTGTCATATTCTATTTTTTTAAAAAATATATATTTTAACATAAATAATGTAATTATTTTTTATTTTAAATATATATAAAATTGCTACTTGTAACTTTTACTTTTAATCCTTTTTTTATCTATTTAATCAAAAAAGTAAAAAAAAAAAAACTAAACTTGCTTTAGTTTAATTATATTTATATTTTTTAAAAAATTATTTATTTCGGGTCTGGGTCTGGGTAGTCGACTACCTATATGGCATGGGGATGAGGATAGATATTCATACCCGTAAGGATATGGGTCTAGATATGGAGATGATAATTTTTTACGGGTCCGCGAATTAAGATACCCTACCCATTAACATTCCTTATTTACGAAGAAAACTAAAGAATAGGAAAATGTATAATACAATCAATTTAGATAATTAACCGAGGCAAAAAATAAAAGTCAAACTTATAATTGGGTTGATTCTTTAGACTTTTAACTCGCAACTTAATTAATCTGCTTGTTCATAAATTTGAGATTGACTCATCCCGCAAAACCAACCCACATCGATGTGGGTTGTGTTGGTTTTTATGAATTCACAAGTTATCTCAAATCGCTGTTACTCCCTATCTTCGAATGAATGAAAGACATAATTAGAGTAACTGTAATCTTTATGAGTACTTTGAAAACAAGGACGGGTGATAGCATAGCCAAAAACTGTTCCTCTATTATTTTCTGTCTTTCGTTTTGGGTGACTATTTTAGAGGAAGCTACAAACTCAAAACAACTATAAGTAGCACATGACCAGAAAGAGACTCTTTCTGTAAGTAGCTTACTATTATAATATTCATGAAGTACATTTATATAACCCAGAAGGTTAAAATGCTTCAAGTTTGAATCTTTGGGATTGAATCCCTTGGCCTGAAGATATAATCTTGATATCAATTTGGCCAGTGATACATGAATTCCCAGTACCCAGTTTTTCCATTTAACCCATAAATGCCTTCAGCAGATATCAGCCATGAACATCCTTTGTTACATCGAACAAAGTCTCTTTCGAAGGAATATGCATCAAAATGGTACTTCTGGACTTTTTCCCACATCAAATCACAGTAAAACAGTGTGGTTCCAATAATATTATCAGAGAAATCCCAGCCAAACTCACCTCCAAACACTATGTTTTGCACACCCAGATCATCATCTCCAGACTGGCAATGCAAGGTCATGTTCTTCCCAGATCCTAACTTGTTCTTGATGCTTACATGTTTTTGTTCTGCAAGAACTGAAATGCACAAGCCTATTAGTATTATCAGGATCACTCTTTGTAGATGATTCTTCATCTTCACTGGGCCTTGCATCATTTCTGCTTCTATCTATGTTAATTCACCAGAGGAACATTTAGGCAATTACAAAGTTCAAGCATCACTCTATGTGCTTAGCTTATATAGAGTTTTTGACAAGGGATTTTTGTATATATCCCGAATTTTGTAAGCAATTGTGGAGAAATCCCTTTTTTTATAAATATTTACAAGTATATATATTGGTTTTGACAAAGTTAATTCACAGTTTTTTGTGATAAAATTTATTGCGAATTGATGATGTTACTTGTAATGTCTCATACATAACAACAATTTGTAATAACTTTGTTTAAAATAAAAGTGTTTATTACATGTATCCAAATATATTATAACAAATGTCCACGTTCAAAATATTTTGTGGGAAATATCCATATTCAATGTTGGATAATATATTGACAGAATTGTCTTCAATAAAAAACATTTGTAAGAAACAAAAGAAATACGGCAATTATTTATGACAAATCATATCGCACTAATCTGGCCGAAAAAGAAAAAATTTATGTGCAATAGGAAAAATAATATTAAATTTATTTAACTTAATTAAGAGATAGAAAATATTAAATTTAGTATGAAATCTATTCAATTTAATGCAGGGAGAATTAAAGAGAATCCAAATATAAACAAATTTTTAATTGAATAGATTTGCTTATATATAAAGAAGCAGCTTGATCAGGGAAAGTTAATTATTGCAATTAGTTAATGTTTGCATATTAAAAAGGTGTAGTTAATTATACATTTTACTTTCTAATGCCCAAATTTTATTTTTAAAAAATGATGTTAAAGACAAGTTTCAGCAAAAAAATAATAATTATATTATTGGTCACAAAAAGAAAAATGTAGCACCCATATATAATCTCTACATCCATTGAAGCATGCAAAAAATGCATGGGCACTATGAAGGGGTCTACGTTGATATAACTAAACGAGGACCAAGTCAAGAAAGTTTCATCAACAATCCCTGTATAATATAATACTTGTGATAAAATATTTTTTTATTACAGAAATTATTGTTGCCAAAATTAACACATGTTTGCAAATATGTCTAAAAATAAGCTATATCTATAATTTTCCATGAATATGGAGATATATTCGTATAAAAGTTAAGGACGTTTGTGAAATGCTTTTGAGAGAGAAGCCAAAATAGAGTTTTGTGACGACAAGAAAAAACTCGTAGTTTCCGAAGAAGCATTCAATTTTCTACACTTGCGTGCGTCTCCTCTTTCATTGGTTTTCTTATCATGCGAATGTATATCCCATTTTTTGTCACTCTTCTTCTTGTCTTCACTGCTTTAATTTGTTGGGTGATCAATTGCCGATTCTACTTTCATATAAAATCTTCATAAAGTGTCTTATCTTATACCACACATATCTCATGAATGACAGAGCTCAACAAATGTGTTTTGAAACCTTAAACAAGAGAACAAGAGACCAAAATTTCATTCCCTAATCCATATATCAGCTTAATTAATTAGTATCTAAATTATCGATCAACTCCCAAAATCTTGTCTTTCTTTTCGTTAGTTGGCTAAAAAGAAAAAAGTTCACTTGTAATGTTGAGACTATCTATAAATAAACAACAAGCTACTGAGAAATATACTAATATAATGTTGAGGAGTTTGTTATTATCAGTTAGTAAGTGAAGTTTGCTATATGTATGAATGTATCACATTATCGGGAAACCTGATGAGCTTGAATAATTAGTTAGTAAGTGAAGTTTGCTATATTCACTTTGATATCTTATGAAATAATACAGGATTCATTCATCTCTTTCTCATAAATTTTTCTGTATCCTATCAGAGCCTTGAGTCTCTCAATGAAGAGTCTTCTTTCTTCCTTTTTCTTTTACCTACTCTCCCTTCTTCCTTTCTTCTTCAGCAATCATCACATTCTTTCATCAATCTTTTGTTAAGCTCAAATATGACAATAACTTTCTGTTATGACATTTATAGGTGGAATCTCCAAAATCAATGAATCTAGATATATATGGGTAAGAGGTGCTTTATTCCTAATAATAAATATATATATATATATATATATTTACAGGCAAAAAATATATATATATTTTTATAAAAATATAGTATTTTGAAATTTATTTATTAGAAAAATATAAATATATATGAATAAAATATTCAATATTTTTATACAAATAATTTAATTAAAAGCTTCATATTTATAATTTACATTTTTATTTTTAAAGTTATACATTTAAAAATTGATGAAAATCGATTTTAAATTAATAACAAATAATTTACTTTAGAATTTTTCTGAATCTAGACTAATGTAAGAAAGATTTAACTATTCATTAAATATGAATATAAGAGATTAATTTTGATATCCTTTCCATAATCTACTTGAGCATCCCATTTCCGTTACATAAAATAGTAAAAGGAAAAAGTAATAATTCTGTCTCTAAATTTTATACTATATGTCAATTTCATCTCTAATTTTTTTTTATACCATATTCATTAAATATGAATATAAGAGATTAATTTTGATATCCTTTCCATAATCTACTTGAGCATAATCTACTTGAGCATCCCATTTCCGTTACATAAAATAGGAAAAGACAAAAGTACTAATTCTGTCTCTAAATTTTATACCATATGTCAATTTCATCTCTAATTTTTTTTTTGTCAATTTCGTCCCCATTGTTTTATATTTTTGTCAATTTTATCATTTAACTAACTTCTTTCAATAAATAACGACAGACTGCATCTTGTTTTTCAATCTGAGTTGGGATTTATAATACCCATGTAGATTCTGTCGATAATATTTGGCTAAAGTAAGAGCAAATGATTTTTTTTTAACATTATAAGAAGGGAGAAACAACTAACTTCTGAAGAGTCTGACGTCATAGAAGAATCCTGGATAAACCAAGGAACCAAGAGAAGGAGATGGGGGTACAGAAACCCAACCAATGAGGCACATCCTTCGAGAAAAACTGCCTTCGCCAGCCAAAATGTTGCGAGGTAAGAAAATCTGCAAAAAGCAGAAAAAATCACCGAATGGCAATTAACAACACACCGGTGAACAATCTTCATCATGAACAAACAAGTAGACTCATCAAAATTTCCCATACATACAAAGATGTAAAATGTAGTGACATCTCCCATACATATAAAAAGTAAAGAGTACATATGACTTCTAAGACTAAAAAAATATAAAAGAGGAATATTTGAAACAAAATTACTTAGTTTTGAATAGTAAGAGCAAATGATAAAATTAATTAAAATGTGAGATATTGGAAACAAAATTGAGAGGAAAAAAAGATTAAGACGAAATTGACAATTAGTGTAAAATTTTAATACATATTAGTACTTTTTTGCAATAGTAAAATACATCAACAATTGGGCTCAGTTTGGGCTTTGGAAAGCTATATGTGGATTGGACTTTTAGGCCCAAACGATATCGAGAATGGGCTATTCCGGAATCCCAGAATCCACGAGAAGAATAAAGAAGGCTAAACGAAAGAAACGTTAAGCCGAGAAGGCCGAAATACACAAACACAAAGTCAGAGAAATCTCCGATGATGGCAGAGGTGGCATTCGGTGTTTCTCGTAGCACCTCCTCCATTTACTCCTTATCTCACGGCGGCGCCGGAGTTTCTCGCCGGCTTCATCTCCAACCGCAGCCTCTGAATCGCATTACCTTTACAGTTAGAAATTCGGCCGTCGCTGCTGCTGCTTCCTCTGATCGCTCCTCTTTGTTACCGCTTTCTGTAAGTTTGGGCTACTCTGGGAATAGATTGAGTTCGAGACATTTGTGTGCTGCTGCTGTTGCCTCTTCAGACTCCAAGGCCTCGATTCTCACTAATGTGGACGCCAATCAACCCGATTTAGATTTAGACACTTCTGGTGGTGCCGGCGACGGCTTCGGTGATAAGAATGGGGGCGGTGGTGGCGACGGCGGAGGAGGAGATGATAGTAATGGAGGCGGCGGTGACGATAACAAAAGTGAGGAAGGACCTGATGGAGACGACAAGAAGATCGGTTTATCGATGTCTCAGAAACTTACTCTAGGATATGCTGCGCTGGTTGGAGGTATTAGCCAAAATCTCCGTGATTTTCTTTCGCCTCTATGCTTGTACACTGCTACTTTTTAATTATTGTTTCTAATAATAGGACTGGGTTGAGGATTCAGTTATTTCTATATTGTTTCATTCTGCTTCAGGTATTGTTACGCGGTTGATAATGTTTCTCTTAGTCCTAGTCAATTAGTCGTCATTTTAATTTGCTGACAGTAGTTAAACAATCTGATGCGGCTTTTGCCTTCTTTTTCTGTAAATAAATATGCATATACAAGTAATATTTTTCACGAACATCTATTTTTTGGTACTTTCATGATGTTTCTCTTTGGTGTATAGCATCATTTCTATTGCTGCGATGTATGGATTTACTTTTACTATTCAATGTTCCACGACCTCGACCTCATACCTTTGATTCATTCAGAGAGTGCAAGGTTTTACGATCCAGCATTCAAAATGTAATCTAATGACATTTTTGGCTTTTGGGGGATCCACACTGGTGATCCTTCCTATTTGATTTAGTATTTTTTGTCCAAGACCGATCTTGAACGTCTGTATGAATCTCCTGATATCACTTAATTTCAGAAAAAAGCGATTTTGACTTCCCTTCATAAACTTAATTTAAGCTTTCATGGACTTTGTTGATACCTTTGATTAATTGGAATGAGCATTGGATGTAATGAATTACTTTATCTCGTATCTTTGAGCATCACCTGTAACATTTTGTTTGCACAATTTGTTAGGACCTAGACTACTCTTGCTTTAAATGTGGTTGATTTTGACTCGGACATGTATACTGGTGTTCAGGGAAGTTTGGATTAAACTTGACTATGCATTCCCTATTTATTCATTTATTTATTTCCCAGCTATGCATCAACACAATGTATTAGTGATCTTGTTTATTTTGGTTTCTGGTAGCTGGTGGTTTAATAGGCTATTTGAAGAGTGGAAGCCAGAAATCACTGTTGGCAGGCGGATTTTCTGCTGCACTGTTGTATTATGTATTTACTGAGCTACCTGTAAGACCAGTTTTTGCATCATCTCTGGGGCTTGGTAAGTGATTAGTTTCTTTATATATCTTACACTGGACATGCTATTCGATAGGGAACAGTTCCATAAAGTGCCTTTTTGACACGTAATCTTGTGATGAGATGCATTAGCACTTCTTGAAATAATTCTTGAAGATGCATCAGTGTGATTTATCCAAAACTTTTTGGAGCTTCTATTGTACCTACACTAGAGCATATATCTAAACTTTGTAATTCCTTGGATGTTGCATTTTCTCTCGCTCATATCATATCTGAGTTCTGATAAGCAAAGTGTTATTTGATCTAAATGCTAAACCTCCAATTGGATGTTAAAAAAGAAACCATTTTCTTGCACATATCCAAAATTTCTGTTACTGGAAGTAGTGGATCTTTCTAAGTGAGTAATTTGTCTAATCTGATGGACATATTTGTGAATTGTGACACCTATTATGTATATTCTTAATTTTGATGTCATGGATCTAACTTGAAAACTGAAAGCAAGGCTTTTATCCCGAAATTGTATAACTTATGGATTTGTTTACACTACCAGGCATCTCTGCAGCGCTTCTGGTGGTGATGGGTTCTCGTTTCAGGAGATCAGGGAAGGTTTTCCCGGCAGGTGTCGTGTCCCTTATGTCTTTTGTAATGACTGGTGGATACTTCCATGGAATTCTTCGTAGTGTGCACTAGAATGTAAATAATGGAAGACGAGACTGAAGGATATATTTGCACCTATCTCCTCTCGTTGTAAAATTCCTGTTTTTACTTTGGACTAGGTGCCCTTTTGTTGTGAAATAAAGTTGTTCAGTTTGAACTTCATTCGAAACTATGGTTTTTTTTAATACCAGTTTTGTTTTTTTGTTTTTCCTTTTTTCTTTTGGCCTATAATATGCTGGCAATTTCATATGAATTGCAGATAAAATAAGTAAATAACTGTTTCTGCCGGACATTATCAACTCAATAGGACGCATAGAAAACATAGGTACGCGTTTCAAGCTCTTTGACGTAGGGGAAAGGAGAGTAAATCAGTAAACTAAAATGAAATTCACAATTATTTGTGATAAATTGACTGTTTAGTGAAGTATTTATTGTAGGACAATTAAATTGTTCGCAAAGTACTAGATAAAAGATTGAAAATTTAGCACTACACCGGTATTAAAAATTCTTATATTAATTTTACTATTATAGTCCCAAGTGGAATATATTATAACTAAGTTAGGCCTTACATTACAGACAAAAGCTATTTATTGTCAACATATAAATTATCGATGGCTTATGGGAATATAATAAATATTTTCCTGTTTGACTAACGTTAAATTGACACAGAAAAATAATGGGAAAGTTATAGAGTTTGGAACAGTTGAGCCGTAGAGGTATTATTTTTTTGTTTTGTTTAATCTTTAAAGATTCTTCAATCACATGTCGAGACACCTCATAAGAATTGAGAATCATTAAAATTGTGGTTAATGAGTTCTTCAATCTTCAGCATGCTCATCTTCATTATTAGTTCAGCTTTCTTTAAAATATTACACCAATAATTATACAAGCTTCACGGGTACGAGGGTGGTAATCATTCATAGAGTTAATGGTGTTTTTTGTTGTATGGCCTATGGGTGTCAATGGTTACCCAAATTTGAAAAAAGAATGATGAGAATTAGTCTAAAATATGAGTTTTTTTGACACAGGCAAATGATTCTTTCGTTAGCATGGAGAAATATTCATTAATAAGTTGTCATCTAACTGAAAGACTCGGCTAAATCACTTTCTTTGAGTGTTTCTTTTCCTATCCAACGTACCAAGAGTCAAGTTCCTTACAATGTTGAAAATAATCTAAATAATTGAGGGTGAGTTAAGACGTTTCGCTTAAGTTCTATGCAAAGACAATAAATTTAAGGAATCATATAATAGCAATTGGCAAATGTCACAATGTGAACAGAACACTAGATGATTAAGATTTAAGAGTACTACAAAGACACAGTAAGGTTCAAGAATAACATAATAAGAAGTGTTCTGAGCATAACGCGATCAGACACAAGGCAAACTTTAAAGAAATCACACATTCACCGACCATTTTCAGGTTCAGCAGTTAGGTTACAAATTACACATGTACTAAGGACTGAAGACAAAACATCAGAGTCATAGAATAATAGACTTCTACACACAAGCAAGCATAGATTAAGATGTTTCTTCTAGATAGCACAACTATTATACCAATATATGGGTAGAACTAGAAACAAGTATTGATGCTTAAGAAGCAGTGATAGTAGGTTGAAGCTCCTCCTCTGAGTGTTTGAAGGAAACCAGATCAGGTGCATTATCAGCACTGAAGCTACTCTCTATGTTGTCAGCCACTTTGGTTGATGATGGACTAGGATATGGCGCTTTGCTCCCCAACCTGTAACAAAACAAATAAACAAACAAACCAACTCCGGAAGCTGCTAAATACTAAATAATAAGGCGAAAATTGGTTGTGTTAGGTTTAATGTTTTATATCTAAATTAAATTAACTTGAATAACTATAATTTTCATGTGTTTTCTATTTGATTATTATTAAGTGATGATATTAATTTATGTTTAAAGAGTTTACTTTTATGTAAATTTACAAAATATCGCAAGTTAGGGGCCTGATTGGTTTAAGAAAATATTTCCTGTTTTCATTTTCTGTTTCCATTTCTGGAATTCTATTTTCATTTCAAAATTTTCAATATTTAAGAAATATGTTTGTTTTATAAAGTTAAAAAATCGTTTTCATTCATATTTAAATTATGTTAACTTGAATAACACTAATTTTTATATGTTTTTAAGTTTGATTATAGCTAAATGATGATATTAACATGATTAAATAGTTTACTTTTGTGTAATGTTGCAAAATATCATAAGTTTGTTTTTGGAAATACTGGAAACGTCTTTTGACGTTTCCTGTTTTCAGCCTGTTTCAGAAAATGTTTCCAGAAAACATTTCCAAAAAAACTGTACAAAACACGTTTTCAATCATATTTCCTGTTTTCAGTGAAAATGGAAACAGGAAACAGGGCAACCAATCAGACCCTAGTTTTTCGAAATATCACCAGTTTTCAGCCTGTTTAAAAAAATATTTCCAAAACCATTTTCAAAAAAACTGGCACATTTCCAATCATATTTTCGATTTTCAGTGAAAATAAAAATAGGAAAAAGGGAAACCAAACAAAATTATCTCATTCTGATATGCTATCCCATGTTCAAGGATAGGGAGACATTGGCAATATTTTGAAAAATAAAGAAGGGAGAAATTTGTGATTCTGATGACAGGTATAGACATGTAGTACCTGTCTCGTCGCTTCTCAAGGAACCGCTGAAGCGAGTGTCTGCGTGCAATTGGAAATTCTAGACAGAGACATCAAGAAAAAGCCAAAGAAGAGTAGAATAATCAGTAAATCTTAACAAAAGATCACAGAATAACTAAAAGTAAAATGGTAAGAACACAAATGGTGGTATATGAAAAGCTCTTCAATTCAAGCAATGGGAGGATTACTACCTTGCAACCCACAAATTGAACTCTTCTGTGCAGGAAAGCAGAGTGGTTGAGGAGATGCCACATTATTAGGGGTTTTTTGCGGAGAAGGTGGCCTTGCGGGAATGGACGAAGCAAACGAGGATTGTGCTCCATTCTTCTTCATCTCAGCAGACTTGGCAGCAGAAGCAGCAATAAGCATTATTTCATGCACCTGTTGGTGGATAAGGAGGGGATAAAAAGATTAGTTGGATAATATATATTCATGTAAAATAGAGAGCTGGTTTGAAGTACAATAGCACAAAAATTTAGTTATCACGATGAAGTTAGGGGAGGGGCTACCTTTTCAGCAGGAATTCCATCATAGACACAAACACTCCCATTAAAGAAGATGGTAAGCGCAGTTGTACCAGAATTCACTGCATTTGGTCCAGATGCCGACATTGACCTAAAATATGCAAAGAAAAAGAAGATAAAAGCGCAATACACATCAGCATAAAACATATTACCTGTAAGCTTGACACTGCTGGAACTTGAGATTTGGGACTAGAATTCCCAAGAAATATTAAAGAACATTTTTTTTTCCAGATCTCACAGATTTTGCAGATTTGCAAGCACAACGGAGTCATTGCAACATTATTGGCAAAAAGATGGATAAAGAATCATGTTAACAAGAATGCAAACCATTAACCTTTCAGTTTTCTTCTATATCCTACCTTAATCCTTTACATCAAATTTGGCTAAGGGGGAGATCTCATCTTTTACATCAAGGAAGTTCATGAAATTAAATCATTTTCATAGGCCACGCCCAAAAACATAAATTCAACAGCAATCAGACTGGACTTAAAGGTTATTGATAGACCAAAGTCCATTGCAGTGCCTAATGTTATCAGAAAATTTCATACGTCTTGGACTTAGTAATACATAGTTCATGTGTGAATCCGACAAAATATGCTTCCATATCAAAGAGGAAGAGGAATTTAACATAAAAATTGGGGCATAAGTGTAAGTTTAGATTTATCTTATAACAAATCTTAAATTTTGATTAAGCTGCTGAACATAATAGTTAAGAAAAACTCTATATCTGCAGGGTAGAAACACATATGAACTAACCTTGCTAAACTGAAAGGTTCAACCATTCTGTTCTGTGGAATCATGGTCAACGTTATTTCAAAACTCCGTGCTTTTTGTAACCCCCCAAAAAAAAAAAAAAATAACTCCGTGCTTTTAATTAATGCGTCAAGACTCAAGAGCTTCACTTTGGTTCATCAAAATCATAGATAAATTTAACATGGCTGATAAATTTAACATACCACATCTGCCTAACAAAAAAGTAACTTCACTTTATGAAATTGGTTTAGTTAAAAAGAGCTAATTCCCTCTGAACTCATTTTTAAAGGGTTCTGTGATGTCCCTCATCCAGGGAGAAGTTAACCACTTAAATGCACAGAAACCTCGATGTAAAGCAAAATTGAGGCATGGACTACAAAAATTAGCCCCTTGTAATTAAATTAACCCCTTCTAATCAGTTAGTTATTCACATCTATTCTAAGAACTTTAACTGTTCATCAAACAACGAAGACCGAAAAAAAAAGGAACGGAGTTCTGGGTAATTTATTAAATCCACAATATCTATTGAAGGTAAAAGGTAACCGCAAAGAAATAGAGAGAGGAAATACCCGTTTGCAGGAGAGAGAATCTTGGTTGCTGAAACATCACCGGCAGATTCCTCAACGGCCTCGCCGTGGGCATCATCGGAATCGAGCTTGGCGTCCATCGGAGGAGAGATTGATGGATCGGAAATCGGAGATGGGAAATTGCGAGTGATTTAGGTAAAGGGATTGGGATTAAATTGAAGGTGGTTGTTTCTGGCAATTATGAGGGGGGATTATAAAAATGCCTTGTGAGGGGGGAATAAAGAACGTGTTTTATGTGCGTGATTTTGGGTTTTTGTTTTTATAGGGAAAGCGTCGCATCGGTCTGGTCAGTCGTCTAATACAAGGTTGTAGTACAACCACACAGCCAATAATAAAAACCACTGCTTTGGCCTTTCTTTTTCTTCTGCTCTGTGTCCTCCACACCGACACGTCAGCCTTATACAGTATACGGTAAGATTAATAAGTATGGAAGTAATAATGTCTGCAGTAACTGCTACTAAGTACTCTCTACTCACTACACTACCGCCATTAAAGTCTCATCAAGAAATGAACAAGACACGGCGACGAACCCGTCACTCTAAATTCAATTTACAATTTGGAGTTTGGTCAAAATTTTATATTAGGGTAAATTACACTTTGGTACTCTGTAGTTTGGTTATATTTCACTTTGGTACTTTATGGTATTCTGCATCAACACTTTTGTACCCTTTGGAGTTATTTTATATTTTTAACCGTAACAGATTTTACAAAAATTACATATTGACCCCCAATATTTTTATAAAATTACAAAAAAGTCCTTGGATATATATCATCTAAGGACTAAAATGAAAACTTTAAAAAAAATTGAGGTCAATATATAATTTTTGAAAATTTATTATGATTAAAATTTCAAAATAACTCTAAAACATACCAAATTGTTAATGAAAAATCCTACAGGTACCAAATAAACTATGACCAAAGTGTTTTATATTAATCCCTAAGTTGAATTTCGTTTTTATCTATTAAATTTTTTTTATTTAATTTTATAAAATTTGTTAGATATTTTGTTTTGGCAAAATTTCGATAAAAAATAATTCGTTTTTATTATTTAAATATTTTCCCTTTTATCTCTCTTATTTAATCGAATTCTGTTATGTATCTCAACCTATTTTTTTTTTCTTTTCGTCTCCCTCCCCCTCTCTTTCTTTTCCACTCTCTTTTCTCCTTTTCTCTTCTTCCATTATCCTTTCTTTCCCTCTTTGTAAAAGAAAACGTTTAGACCGGAATTTTACTATATGTGTCTATATCCACTCATAAAAAAATATTAAATGTTCATTGAATATCAAATATCAAACAAGGTTAGTGACCAAACTTAAAGAAAAGTTTTAATTGAATACGCATGTCCCTCCCTCTTTCTCTCTCGGCAGTTTTTTACCAAAATGTTCATTCGTCTTCATTTTTCTTTCACATTTACTCTTACGAGGAGGAGAAGTTGTAGTATTTACAATTTTTCTCTACTTTCATTTTCTTTAATTGTTTTTTTTCATTCAATAAGTGAGATCTTTAGTCTTCTAAATTTGATAGTAATTTTATCTAGATCAATTTCTAATTTTATTTTTTGTTTATGAAAGATTTGTTCTATTATTAAATCGATTCATATATGAGCATTTATACTAAAAAGCTTTCAATTTACTATCAAATTTATAAAGAAGTCTATGACATTTTATTTCGTGATGAACACTACATCTTATATTATATGACTCCACCCCTTTCTGGTTGTCCACATTTTAAAACTATAGTACAAAATTAATAATAAGAGGAAAATTATTATTTGATCCCTTCTTTTTTACTGTGTTAACGATTTAGTCCTTCATTTATTTTACATACATATTTGCGTGCCCGTTAGGGCACGCAAAACCTCTAGTTTCTTATATGCATGGAGTATAATGGTAAGTATTTTGCTGGCAGCACCAAAATTGGTGATAATTTTCATCCTAAGGATATTTTTCACATAGGATCAGTTGTGCTTTTATTTGTTTCCCTAGTTCAACAATGTTTGTAGGTTATTATTCATGTATAATTAGACTTGAGTTTTATAAATGATTGTAAGTATTGTTTGGTAGGTTGTGGATCCTCTGCTGCACTATAGAGGGTGCAGTACGCAGAGGACCAATAGGAGCCCGCCACGTGTACGCCACTGTACATGTGGTGGGCTCCTATTGGTCCTCGCTGTACTACACCCTCTGCGGTAGAGGATCCTCCTCATGTTTGGTATAATTACCACTATATTGCCTGAGGGTATAACTGCTCATTTAGGATTTAAAATTCCTCTATCAGAGGCATCATCGATTTGCTCAATAAGCAAAAACTCAGATCTAGCAGAATTATTACGTAAATCATCAATTATCATATGGGATGAGACACCAAGGACTCACCGTTATGCATTTCAGTTGATAGTACATTGAGAGATATAATCGATCAAGACATTTCATTTGGAGGGAAAATTATTATTTTGGGAGGAGACTTTTGTCAAATTCTTCCAATCATTCCTCACTATTTAAAAGCATAGATGATAAATTCATCAATAGTTAATTCACATTTATGGAGACATTTTGAAGTTCTGCGATTGAAATAAAACATGAGATCAAGAAATGATCAAAGATTATCCGATTTCTTACTCAGAGCACGTAATGGCACGGAGCCAGTTATTGAAATTGACCTTATTAAAATACCTTATTATAATTGAAATGCACTACTCAGTCGCTCATTTATTAAAATGCACTACTCAGTCGCTCATTTATTATAATTGTGAATTATTTAGTCCTTCATTTTATCATAATCGTCAACTATCAGACGTTAAATACTTTCATGACATCGTTAAATGCTACTCTAACATCCTAATCATCTAAACCAACCGAACCGGATCAACAAACACAATTAAACTGGCCTAAAATTGAGTTAGATCCAAATATTTGTATTACACGTGAAGCTCCCATAAGACATAAATTATTGAATTATTCCTAAATCTCAAAGCCTAGGTGATCCCAAATAGTTAAATATGTGACATTTAACGTGTTACATGTACACTTAATGATCAAGTTATCAGTGTTGGTAACAAAGATAGGCTATAGGGACTAACGAGTTGACATTTCTAATTTTTTAGGGACCAAATAGTCTATTTAAAAAATATAGGGACCAAATAGTTAAAACTGTGAAAAAGGAGGACCAAATAGTAGGTTTCCTAAAAAATTAAATGTGCAAGTTGTATTGTATTTTGGCTTAAACCCAGACGTGCCGGTCAATGGTTTTATGTATGCACTCTGCGTGTGATCTGGACAAAATTTTTCCGATTATTTCTTGTTTGGAGTTTTGCTTACCACTCTATTATTGCAATTTTTCTCTCTCCTTTATTATTACTTTACCCAATTGTCCGGTAACTAATGACTTCACATGATTTTTAACATTTTAGAATATATGACACTCCTTTCTTTTTCCTGCATAAAAATACAAACACTTAAATTAAGAACATTTCTTTTTATCATTTCTATGTTTAAGAAAATATGGATAAACATAGAAATGGGTCGCTTGTTTATCATTAAACGAGATTAAACGAGAGAGATATGACTTAATTTATTAAATAAGCGATCCATTTTTAAACTTAATTTTCTATTTAATTTAATCTCGTTTGCCGATGATTGTACAACTAGACAAAAAAAATTTATCAAAATTAACCTATAACTTTGATTTCATGATGTATAATTTTGAAACGAGAAAAATATAACCAGGGTTGAGAAAATCGAATCGAACCGGTCAATCATCCAATCCGAGCCACACACAAAACCTTCTAGGCCAACAAGCGATAGAACCAAACAAAACCTAGTCAAACTTGCCTAGTTTGCTTTTTATTTTTTTTTAATTTTTCTTTTATTTTATTTATCACCCGTCTGACTTTGGATGAACTATTGAACCTTGAACCGCTACATTAATTGATTTATTGTTCGATCCGATTTTTAAAATCTTGAGTGTGATCATATTCAATAATTAAAGACTAATCATAAAACTTTTAAGAAATATTAAAAATTTAAAGAAAAAAATTAGATTGGACCAAAACAGGTTTTTGGGCCAAAGTTTGAACTTGGAAGTAGTTTGTTTGCTGTTACGGGTTCTCACCCTCATGGGTTTGGTTCTGGTGTGATCGGATCCCAATCGAGGACAATTTTGTTAAAATAAATGTTCTATTTTTACAAAAATATGGTTATGGATACCAGCTCCTTCATCTTCAACAAACTGATATCGAAGTTGTTCACTGTTGCTTCGATTTTCTGATCAGCAAAAAAAAAAAAAAAATCGCAAAATTTACTCTCAGAGAAAGTAAGGAAGGAAGATAAGGGATTAATATGTCAACGGAACCTCCTCCTTTTCAAGAATCAGCGCGATGTGATGTCTGCAATTGCAGTTTCAATACCTTCAGGAGACGGGTGTGTAACATCCTTCAGTGCATCCCTTGTTAAAGAACTCCATGCGTTATTGCTTTTGTTTTGTATTTATCATTTCAGTGCTTGATTCTGTGCTTATTATAAACTCGACGAATATTGGGAGGGATAGAGAAAAAATGACTAGGATGAATCATCATTCTTTTACTTCTCGTCAATATGTTCTTCACTTTCTTTAACTGTCTTACATGATCTGTTCATTTCACTTAAACCAAGACCAGGGTACTGATGAAATCATGAAATAATTAGTGTAAAGAATATGCAATCAAGCAAGCACATATAAATGAGACATGAGGTTCAGTGTGTTGCAAAATGTACTAAAAGGATTTGAATATTGCTGAAGTAGAGAAGCAGCACTGTTGCTTCACTTTTATGGGTATAAGGTACTTATGTAGTTTAGTAATTGAAGTTGGTAAGGAATTGGACCTGTCTATTGAAAAATCTATTGAATGAATTGCCACATGAGTGACAGCTTCAATTTCAGCGCTTAAGCAGATCTCATATAAGATGTAAAACCTTTTCAAGTTTTCAGATTTTAAAAGTTTCTTCTCTTTACCTGGATCTCTATTTTTGTTGGTTTCTAATAAAATTAGTCATTTAGACTGAGCTTCTTTATGGTTAGGTGCATAACATTTGGTCTAGCAAGTCAGGAATAAGTCTATCGATTTAGGAAAGGCTTAATGAAGAATTGATACCTGTACTGTTAGATGGTGTATTCGGCAGAGTGGAATGCTCATTTTCTTAGGGGTTTGTCTCTATCATTAGCTCTGATGTTTTGGACTGTCCCCTAAAGACTGTGCTTGAATTCACATTGTGTTGGCCTCATGTTAGTTTTTGATTGTTTAAGCACCTTTTACGTAAAGTTAGTTTACAATGAAAATCTCTCTAGTATAAGCAGTTGAATTTATACCCGTTTTCTATCTGCATGCAGCATCACTGCCGATGCTGTGGGAGAACATTGTGCCATGAACACTCATCAAATCAGATGGTATTGATATTTACTATTTATTCCTTTTTCCTCTGGTTTAATAATTTTTGGAAATTTTATTAGTGGATGAACTTTATTCAATGAGCTTTTCCTGTGTAGGCCTTACCACAATTTGGCATTTATTCAGATGTCAGAGTATGTTCCGATTGTTTCAATAGTTCAGGGTAAATTGCTTTCCTATAAAATCCAATTACTCTCGTTTTGTGCATACATCAGGTTTTGGGAAGCTATATTTGGAAGCATGAGCTGTATTTGTTCAGATTGAACATATTCTGTTGGATTTGCCAAATTTTCATCCAATAGATCCTATCAATTAATTGGTTTTGGTTGGATTCAGTTAGAATTGAATGGAATTGGTTTTGCACTACACTAGTTCAAGGATATTAGAAGCTTACCAAAATTCTATTATGAAGAAGCTGACATTCTTATCATTCTTTAGTCACTGTGTCAGCCAAAATAACTTACTGGATGTTTAAGCAATAGCTATAATATTTGGTACTTGTCCATCCAACTAGTGCTACAACAATTAATAAGTAGATTTGATACACGATAATCTTACTTGTCTATGGTTTTCAGGGTATATTATTGATACTTTGGCTTTAGCATGCATGTTGCTTTTAGATGTTTGGGGTCAGAGCCACTTTCATTTACTATCATACTTGTTATCAGGGACTGTGAACGCCATGTCAATCCCAATTGTCTGCTTGCAACTGTGGTACTTGTTTCCTTAAAGAAAACAAAATTTTATATTTCTGTCAAGGCCCAATTGGTTTATGGTCTAATGTCTAAACAACTGGAGAAACCTCAGTCCAAAAGAAAAAAAAAAACTGGAGAAACCACTCTTCATTTCCCTTGTAAGGTGGAGTTACTGGTTGATAAACCTTTGATTTTCATTCTCTTGGAGGGCTGTGGCTATGTTTCTCATCGTCTTCTTGGGAATTTGGCCTTGCTAATTGCTTTTCTTATCTATGAGATTGCTATCTTAGTATCTTACGTATCAATTACATATCATGTCGGTTTTTATCACAGATCTGGGAAGTCTGAACCGCCACCTTCATCAGATGGAGCAAACAGCATAACAAAAGCAATTTCCAAACTAGACGTTAATGTGGATATACATTCAAAGACAACACCAACATCAGAGAGTACACTTGCATCGGCCATTAAGGAATGTAATTGTGGAATGCCTCTTTGCATTTGCGAAGCTCCAGTCCCTTCCACAGATTCACTCCCTCAGCAGGTATTATATTATTATCATAAGATGCTTACATCGTGTGGTGCTATCCATGAACTCATGGTTTTCTTTGTTCTCCTCTGTGCGGGAAGAAATCTACTCCAGTCATTGCACCTCCATCAAATCCTAAACCAAAGAAGTCAGATGCTGTTCCTAAAAGTAGAGGCTTGATGTCAAAGAGCAAGTTTAGGTAGGATCAAATTTCTGTTTTTAGGACAATATATATGCTTTGAACCAGTTTTAGTTCTTTATTTCAGCATTTTAGGTTGCTCTTATTGATTAAAACCTGGTTTGTCAGACTGATGTTGCTTCACTTCCGTTGTAGAGAAGATGAGGAGTTTCTTGTCTTGAAATTTTAAAATTATGGTATCTCTTTAGTCTTTACTAACGAATATCTAAACCCGAGTACTGGTACAAAGTATAATATATTTCAACTTCTTGGTGTTTTGTGCAGTAATCATCTGTAACAATGATTCGATTGCCTATTGGTATTGGTAAATTATATAGTCGATCAAAATTGAATGTCCTGTCTGGTCAAAAGAATTATTGATAACGTTTGCCTGTCATTTATTGGAAGATCTGATGGAAACAGGGAAGGTTTATTTATTTATTTATTTTCAACTCTTTTAGGTAATTTCCTGTTTGAGACAATTTTTTTTTGAGGGAGGCTGACAAGGACATGCTTCCTATTGAGCTTATCAGCTCTGCCGCTTTGATTCCTCTAGATGTTTATTTTTTTTCCTTGGCCTTTTCCTGTGTACAAGAAAAATGAAGTTACCACTATTTCTTCAACAGGAAAATTTAGTTTGTTTGGAATGGTTGAACTTTATTCCATGATACCATGTAGTGATAATTAATGAAGCAGTTAAGATTCTCACTATGTCTAAGATCATAAACTGGTTTTCGCAAACGCATTATCCAATTATGCTCTCCAGCGCTTCGTTTTGTCAATTATTTGATAGTTTGTCATGCAAAAATTTACAGTTCCTTCAATCTTGGTTATGCAACTGGTGGTACCTCCAACGGACCTCAGATGGAGTATGAAGCTAATGGAGAGGTATTATGTCTTCTTTAATGCAGATTTAAGCAATTTTCCAAGGTCCCATAGCATAAAAGGTCTTAATTGCTGTAAATGGTTGTTTGATTGCATTTAATTTGCTCAGGGTTTAAGAGAAGCAATAAAAAATGGTGACATTGCTGCTGTTGAGAAACTTTTGAATCAGGTTTTTCCCCACCACTGTTTTGGGTGAAAAATTGAACCTAAAATTTACTTCTTTTTTTTTTTTTTTCATAGGAGGCTATGAGCAGTATTTATGGATTTTAATATGTGCAGGGTGTGGATGCAAATTACAGGGACAAGCAAGGACTTTCTTTATTGCATTTGGTATTGCTTAGCATCTGAATGTGCATACATAACCATAATTCTGTTTTCTTAATCATTTATATTCTACTAATCACTAAATTTTCTTTAGGCTGCAGTCTTCAATCAAACGGATATAGTTTTCATTCTCATGGATTCTGGGGCAAGCCTACAGTACAAGAATGCACAAGGTACTGAATCTTTTCTTTTCTTAGAATTCAGCCATCAGCACTGAAATCCAAAACTAATAAGTGGCGTAATTGATTGCTTCTGATGCAGGAGAAACGCCCTTAGATTGTGCTCCAGCTACCTTGCAATACAAGATGCAAAAGAAGATGGAAGAAGGCAAGGCTATTATTGATCAGAGCACTTGATTCTTAATCTTTTTACTTTTGTAATTTGCTTATGCATGCATGCTTTCTGGTGCCCAAAAGAAAGCCTGACAAAAGTTTTCTGCTTCCATGTAATGTAAAGAGAGTCTATTTCGTTTCTTTTTGTAATGCCATGAGTTTGTATGTAATGAAGAACACCTTTCATTTCCTTGTTCTTTTCCCTTTGAAGGTGTTTAGAAGAAAGAAACAAAGAACAAAGTTCATACTGTACATTTACTCACTGTGATGTTGTTGCCTGGTTGAAAGTTGAGACGATGCAATTTACTCAAATCTTTTAATAGTAAAAAATATTATGATGCTATGTATGAGTTCTTTTTTTCTTTTTTGCCTGAAGATATTGTAGTAACTGCGGAAAGAAAATTATATCTATAATTTTAAACGATATTTATAATCGTGGATAGCTTTTTTAGAACATACTTCTTACAAAAAAAGTTAGAGTCACCAGGATGAGATTGTCTCATTAAGGAGAAATTCAAAGGTGAATACAAATAGTTACTCATTTTTTTTGGGTCGAGATTATATTTATTTTATTTATTTATCTTCTTTTCAATCATTGATGCTGGTTTCGTGAACATTTCTTTTGTCGGAAAAAAAATTGTGGGAGTTAAAAATGGTTGAAAGTGAAGGGCTGAAGGCCCAAAATCCCCAGGAGAAGAAAATGTGAGCCCAAAAAAGAAACGAAAAAAAGAAACTGACCAGAAAGGAAAAAAAGAACCAGAGTACCAGACCAAAAAAAAAAGAAAGGAAAAAAAGAAAAAGAAAAGAAAGAAAGACAAATGGAAATCTCCATCGTCTTCAAAAATAAGCTTCTTCGCTCTGACGTCTTAGTGCGACTATTATATCGTTATGGGATTTGCGTTATAGATTGAGTTGGCTTTTGTGACCAAAACTTGGCACGCGATGAAGCTATAGAAGAAATACACAAGACACAGATCTAAACCGTTTTGGTCTCAGTTGCTTCTTACTTCTCAATTCTCTTGTTTCTCTTACTCTTACTTCCTGGGATCTCATCGCACTCGCGTTCTTCTCATTTCCCAGGTACAATTCTCTCGCTCTCCCATCATAACTGTACCGTCGATTTCTTTTGCGACATAATGAGTAACAGATTCTGAACACTTTGCATCGAGTTCTTAGGATGCAAGTTCTTGCTTGGTTTCTTTTGATCCTGATTTAGCTGCATTTTGCTTTCGAATTGAGTTGTTTGGGTAGTGATCTCTGGCGGTTTGTATTTTGGTTTTCAGCTTTAGAGTAAAATAATGGCTGGAGGTGCAGCTGGGGGTTTTGTAACTCGAGCATTCGAGTCACTGCTCAAAGAGTGTTCGTCTGCCAAGAAGTATCCTGAGCTACAGAAGGCTATTCAGACTTACATAGGTTGCCAACCCTAGATCGCTTTTCGCATTGCTTTTCTTTTCTTCATCTTTGTTGTTGTAGCCCATGTTTTGATCCCCAGCGATCTCTTTTGCTAGTTCACTAGTTCAGTTAGTTCTGATGCCCGATGCTACTGTTCTCATTTTTTCACTAATTACTCTGTACTCTGTTTTCCTTTCAGATGTATCAAAAGGGGTCAACCAAATACAGCAGGCTGCTCCAAGTGAGGCCAATCAAGCAGCACCCTCTGGGGAAGCTGGGAGGTAATTGTTTCAGATTAATTTTATTAATGTTTTATTGTTCTTTATGTAACTTCTAATGTGTGTGCATGAGACCGTTCACCCAAACACTTACAAAATTTTTGTCAAAGCTACTACTATAAGACTTTGAAGGAAATTTGCCTTTTACATTTACTGTTGGGAAAGTCCAGAAAATAGAAATGTCACAAATTTAATCATGACTTGATTATTTTTCTTTTTCTTTCAAGCTTTTCATAGCACTTCTCCAGAAAATGCGTAATTCCTACACCTATTAGTGTCTGACAGTACGTGATTCCATTGGGTACTCATTACGGCTTTATTTTTTACTAGCATCCGGGATGGAATATATATATTTTTTCCAAATAATTATCGTACAAATTATTGTACTTTCAATTTTATCTAATTCTTTACTATAAGCTATTTATTAAATCATATTAAGGCAATTCACTTGTCCTGTGAGATTATATGAGCAAATGCCTGAACCAAAATATGATTTAGTGAGAGTAAGATCAAAATTTTCTTAACGAATCTTAACTTATGAACTGTTTACTCAACATTTAAATAACTTTGATTCGTAGTACTCCTGACACTGAAGCCGGAGCAGCAACTGGAACAGAGGCGGATCAGTCGCAGAGGGTTGAACATGTTATTGAGGAGACAGAGCCTGGTAACAGGCCAAACAGTGGAAATATTACTGCTGTCTTAGCTAGTGCTGGGCATACTCTTGAAGGAGCTGATGCAGAGCTTGTTTTGAAGCCACTTAGACTTGCCTTTGAGACTAAGAACTTGAAAATTATAGAAACTGCTTTAGACTGTCTCCATGTATGTGCTCACTTTATCACTATTAAGTCCTTATCTATGACTTGAGAAATGGAGAAACCTTCTATATCATCATTGACTGTGCATATACACAGTCACACACTAGTACTCATAAGTTTCAAGATAGTCTTCATTATCCTTAGGTGTTATAATGCATATTCATGGTGAAATTGGAAGGGCTAACCTATTCTGCATAATTATTGTAAGCGCAGAAACTTATTGCATATGATCATTTGGAGGGAGATCCTGGGTTAGACGGCGGAAAAAATGTCCCACTATTTACAGATCTTCTGAACATGGTTTGCAGTTCTATTGACAATTCATCACCTGACAGGTCTGTGTCATTGTAATTTGTCATCACTTTCTGAATTATGTTTATGATTTCACCTATTTAATTATGAGAGTCAAATGCAGCACAATACTCCAAGTGCTGAAGGTACTTCTTACTGCTGTGGCTTCCACAAAGTTCAGAGGTATGATTATTGTGATAAAATAAATCCGTTTTATTGTTGTATGTTTGTGGACAATATTTAATTATGTTCAAATCATTCTGTATCTAGTATATAGGTTTTAGTACAATGTATCCTGCTTTTACTATAGTTGTGGTAAATGAGTGCATTTCCTGTACCTGTAAATGATGATACAGTGCATACTAGAGACAAATAAAAAATAAAGGGGAGCCTAAATGGCATGTTTAATTAGTATTCTTTTTTCATTCATGATGTTTATGAATATTAAACACTCATTTTAGCAACCATTACATAATTACTTGTTAAGACTGAAAAGATCTGCAAAAGAGTAGACTCATAATTTTATCTTAATATATCATCAATAAGCAGAAGTAAGGAAATTTGGTTACAATTTTTTCTCTTCACCTTTCTTTGTTTGATTTGGCTGCATTTTATCTTCATAGTTCTGTTTTGTATTTAAAAAGGAAAACAGAGTAGGTTATGAGGCTTCCAGTCTAGAATTCTTGATCTAGTTTTAGTCCATTCAAAAGAGTCTACTTTAATATATTGACTACTTTTGTTACCACAATTTGCTATGGCTCTCTGATTTAATTTTCAGTTTTAATATATCTAGACCTTTATTCCTAGTTTTCTGAGCCCATGTTCATGTTTTGTTGCCTGTGCCTAACCTAGTGCATGGGGAACCTTTGCTGGGAGTTATCCGAGTATGCTACAACATTGCTCTTAACAGGTACCATCATTTCTTGTATTTCCTCTGAGGGTTGTAATATTAACATATAGTACTTATTATTTTCATTTGTTGCCTGAATTTGTAGCAAAAGTCCTATAAACCAAGCAACGGCAAAGGCCATGTTGACACAGATGATCAGCATAATTTTCAGGAGAATGGAAACTGATCAGGTGTGGAATTCAAATCCTTTGCATTATGCATCTTTTGGGCATTTCTTTCTGTCATACCATTAGTAATGTCTGTCAAAATATCCAGGTTGAAATTTCATCTGGTCCTGGTGGACATACAGAAGTAGCCTCAGCAGAAAATTCAAACACAAAATCTGAGGAAAGGTCTACGGAAGAGTCTAATGACAAAGAAATGACCCTAGGTGATGCACTCAGCCAAATTAAGGATGAATCTTCAACATCTCTTGAGGAACTTCAAAATCTTGCTGGTGGTGCTGATATCAAGGTAAAAAGATCTGCATTTGTTATAACTTTAGATATAATAAGAACTTTATAACATGGAAGAAAGATGAAAAAGAGGAGGATTAGGCATCTTCTTAAGATAACAAAGTTCTGAACATGATCACCAAAAATAGAAGGAAAAAAAGGTTAAACATGCAAAATTACTGCCCAGTTTTTTTGCACACCCAAATGATACACATCCTCAAATAATACTTTAGCCACACTCCACAAAGAAGCTGCAAAGAAGAATGTGCACATTTATGTATCTAGTATACTATATATTGTACTTGTTCTTACGAGATCTTGTCATGTTGTTCAGGGCTTGGAGGCTGTACTTGACAAGGCTGTGCATATTGAAGATGGTAGAAAGATAACACGGTATGCATCTGGTATTGTACTTTTGGTTCTGCATTTTATAGCTCTTACTCAAAATAGCTGCTCAGATTATTTGTCTTATTTCTGTCAAGTGGGATTGATTTGGAGAGCATGGGTATTGCACAACGTGATGCACTGTTGGTATTCCGTACCCTTTGCAAGGTTGGTTCCTCATCTCTATATAATTATTTTGTCTTAGTGGTTAACTTCTTTGCAATCTCTCTTATTCTTCCTGCCTTAAATTTGACAGATGGGTATGAAGGAAGACAGTGATGAAGTTACAACCAGGACAAGAATATTGTCTCTTGAACTTCTTCAGGTTGTACAGACACTTGATAGTGGCTTATGTATCTTTTATATGACTAGTTAGTCAAAAAATGTGGCATAATGTATCATATTGACCGCACTATCTTATTTAAGGGCATGCAAAAATAACCATGTACGGCCCTTTTCATTATCAGCTCTGTTGCTCCTTTTGCTTTTCTGTTGAACTGGAAAAAGTTTATTACTTTTATATTTGTTCCTTCTAAATTTGATGTTCTGGATTCTCTGTTTTCGAAAGTCACTTGTTTGGCTGTTTTCTTAGGGATCTTTCATTTTTATGTTGTTTTCAGGGTTTGTTGGAAGGAGTTAGCCATTCGTTTACAAAGAACTTTCACTTTATTGATTCAGTGAAGGCATATCTTTCATATGCACTATTGCGAGCTTCAGTTTCACCATCCCCCGTTATATTTCAGGTGTTTAGAATTAGATGATCTCTCCTCACTTACCTTTAAGGAGCTAATTTGTGATATTTTTTATTGATTATGGCCTTTTTTGAGCAGTATGCCACTGGAATATTCTCTGTGCTGCTATTGCGATTCAGGGAGAGCCTCAAAGTATGCAAATCATTTTGAAGTTCTTACAGTAGCTTCTCACTGGAGGAATACTGTTAATTTGATGTGTCTCTTTATTTTACTTTTTTTTTTCAGGGTGAAATAAGCATATTCTTTCCCTTGATAGTTCTAAGACCATTGGATGGTTTAGAATTTCCAGTCAACCAAAAACTAAGTGTTCTTCGGTATAATGCTTTTCTTGATTAATTAGAAAAATTCTTGTATTATGCATATTAATTTATTATAGCATACATATAAATTTATTTTAGTAGACCCCATGACATCAAGGGTTGCTCAATATAATTTTTGCAACTCCTTTTCCTTATTAATAATTTATTTATGTTTGGATCTGCAGGATGTTAGAGAAAGTAAGTAAGGATCCGCAGATGCTTGTTGACATTTTTGTTAACTATGACTGTGATCTTGAAGCACCAAACTTGTTTGAACGAATGGTATAATTTTATGTTGTAACTTTCTTTATGTTATGAACAGAATTTATATTTGACTGGTTGATGAACAATCTGTCTTGCGATTTAATCTGTAGGTCACTACTCTATCTAAAATAGCTCAAGGGACTCAAAGTACTGATCCTAACTCGGTTGCTTTGTCTCAAACAGTTTCAATTAAAGGTTCATCACTTCAAGTAGGTGTAGTTGTTGCCTTATTTTTTTTTTCTTTGAAAGCCTCTACTCACTATTTTTTTTGGTAGGCCTCTACTCACTTTTTAATTGAGCAACATCTTAACTAAATGTTCTGGTCCAATCCCGCTTCCTTTATCCTTTCAGGGTCTTGTTAATGTGCTTAAATCACTGGTTGATTGGGAGAGATCACGCAAAGAATCACAGAATTTAAGAAAGAGTAACCAGCATGAAGGGGTCTCAGCTGATGATTCTGTTGAAATAAGATCCAGGGATGATGTAACAAGCGATTTTGGGAAAGCAAAGGCGCACAAAACTACATTGGAGGCTGCAGTTGCTGAGGTAACCAATTGTCTATACTTCAAAGTTCTTAATACGGAAGGAAAAATTTGATGACCTTCCATATTTAAATTTTAGGTGGTAACTGGAATCTAACTTATGGTTTTGATAATCTTTTAGTTCAACAGGAAACCAGTAAAAGGGGTGGAGTATCTAATATCAAATAACTTGGTAGAAAACACACCTGCTTCAGTTGCTCACTTTTTGAAAAACACTCCAAACTTGGACAAGGTTGTAACCCATCTATTATAATTTAGCTTATTATGTAAAATTAGACTCAAGTTTGGTTTGAAATATGTGACTTTTTGTTGCTTTCAGACTACAATAGGTGATTATTTAGGGCAGCATGAAGAGTTTCCCCTTGCTGTGATGCATGCTTATGTAGATTCGATGAAATTTTCTGGAATGAAGTTTCATACTGCAATCCGTGAGTTTCTCAAAGGGTTTAGACTTCCAGGTGAAGCTCAAAAAATAGACCGAATCATGGAAAAATTTGCAGAGAGGTATTGCTTTTATTTTAGCCCTCTTGACTTGATTTGAATTTGAATATCTCTCTCAAGACACAGATCAGCTAATAGATTTAAATATGAAATGATAAGGGGGTTAAGAATAATAATGGATCTATCTATAAGAAACGTAAGGGTATGTTCTGATTGGGGATTAAGGAAAAGGGGAGGGAAGGGGAGAGGATTGAGACCTCTTCCCCTTGTTTGGAAAATTGAAAATTGGAGGGGAGGAGAATGGGGGATTAACTTTTAATCCCCCATTCTCCTCCTCCCTTCACAAATTCCAGATACCTCAAATTGGGGTATTTTGGGAGAGGAGCTACTTCCCAAACAAAAGGAAGAGTAGAAGGAGATTAATCTCCCCTCCCCTCCCCCTCCAATTATCCAAACAATCCCAAAAGAAGTTTGATTGAACTGAAATTCAAATAGTTTCAATTCTATTAAGACACAATGAGAATCCTTTTATATAACTCTACCAGAGGGTAGACATCCCAAGACCCAAACATCTAAATTAAAATCTGAAGTTACTGATAAGTAAATCCTTAAGCATGGGATATTCCCATTTGTAAATCATAAATCCCAAATATAATTACATTGTCTATTAATATGATTTTTTAAAAAATGCTTTTCTATTCTTACACTGCATTACTAGGTTACTCCTGATTGTGGAGGGTTAGATGAGAATCGAAGTGTGCATACTCTGTTTCTATGTATAAAACACCCTGCAATTTAATCTGAACAGTTAGTGGGTTGTGTAATTCCATGAAAGACAAATATGATTGATATTATCATTGATGTTGTTGTTGGCATTTTTTTAGTCCAGAATAAATCTCTAAGATGCATATTTTTTACGCTTTACTTTTTGGTCAGTGTGGAAAATAAAAACACAAGATAGAATTATGTGTGATGTGCATTCTACATGCATTGACTAATGGGAATTCGTTATTTGTACTGATTGAAGTGATATTTTCTTGTGCATCTCTTGTCTGTTGCAGATTTTGTGCAGATAATCCCGGTCTTTTTAAAAATGCAGATACAGCATATGTTCTGGCATATGCTGTTATTATGTTGAACACTGATGCACATAACCCAATGGTGTGGCCTAAAATGTCCAAGTCAGATTTTATACGCATGAATGCCCTGAATGATGCCGAAGAATGTGCCCCTACAGAAATGCTGGAAGAGATCTATGATTCCATTGTCAAAGAAGAGATTAAAATGAAAGATGACACATCTGTTATCGGAAAAAGCAACAGACAAAAGCCTGAAGGTGAAGAAGGACGTCTTGTCAGCATTCTTAATCTTGCTCTCCCCAAAAGAGTGATATCAGCAGATGCCAAGTCCGAGAGTGAAGAAATTGTTAAGAAAGCACAGGCTATATTCAGAAACAAAGGTGTTAAAAAGGGGGTTTTTCACACTGCTCAGCAGATTGAACTTATAAGGCCCATGGTAGAAGCAGTAGGGTGGCCTTTGCTTGCTACATTCTCTGTAACTATGGAGGAAGGTGAGAATAAGCCTCGTGTTCTTCTATGCATGGAGGGCTTTAAAGCTGGTATACATATTACGTATGTGCTTGGAATGGACACAATGCGCTATGCTTTTTTGACATCCCTCGTCAGGTAATGATCTTTTCGTGCTTCTCTTCCCCAGTAGAATGAAAGTCTTTTCTATTGTTATAAAGTTATTATATTTTATTTATTTTTACATATTTGGGAAGTATCATGCTTAGTGCATGGGAATCCTGTATGACAACTATGATGTTAATGACAATAGAACATTCATTCAGTTTCTTATTGATACTTCAGATTTACTTTCTTACATGCGCCGAAGGATATGCGTAGTAAAAATGTGGAAGCTATGCGGACGCTGTTGCTTCTTTGTGACTCAGACACAGATGCCCTTCAAGACACATGGAATGCAGTTCTAGAATGTGTTTCTCGTCTTGAATTCATAATATCAACTCCTTCAATTTCTGCCACTGTTATGCTTGGGTCAAACCAAATATCCAGGGATGCTGTTGTACAATCCCTAAGGGAGTTAGCTGGAAAACCAGCTGAGAAAGTATTTGTAAATAGTGTTAAGTTACCTAGTGATTCAGTTGTAGAATTTTTCACTGCTCTATGTGGTGTATCAGCTGAAGAACTAAAACAAACACCAGCTCGTGTTTTCAGCCTTCAAAAGCTTGTTGAGATTAGCTATTACAATATGGCTCGTATACGTATGGTATATATCCTTTATCAAATGAATACACCTTTTCCTTTATCATTTTTTTGTGCCCAGAATAAATTGGTTTTGTTAGTGTTTCCTACCTTGTTTTCAATGTATTTATCTTTTGGTATAATAACAGAAAAGCGTTAAATCCTTCCCATTAAATTGTGAACCTAGTGCATGTTCCTGTGTAACTGTGGCATCTTCTTATGCTGTTATGAATATGATGTGGTACTAAATTTAGAATTTTTAAAATTCTAATTGATATGTCTTCCAGGTCTGGGCCAGAATATGGTCTGTTCTGGCTAATCACTTTATATCAGCAGGGAGTCATCATGATGAGAAAATTGCTATGTATGCCATAGATTCTCTAAGGCAGCTTGGCATGAAGTATTTGGAGCGTGCTGAACTGGCCAATTTCACTTTCCAAAATGACATTCTCAAGCCATTTGTTGTCCTCATGCGGAACAGTCAAAATGAGTCCATAAGGAGTCTAATTGTTGACTGCATTGTTCAGGTATCTCTTGATTGGCTTTCCCACGCTCTTCCCCTTTTCTTCCTCTTTCTTTTGATAATTTTTAAACAGTGTCTTAAACTGTGGCTTCCCCTCCCTACTTATTTGTGTTAGTATTTGCTTAAAAAAGTTGGTGCTGTTTCTATATCAGATGATCAAATCTAAGGTTGGGAGCATAAAGTCTGGCTGGCATAGCGTATTTATGATTTTTACGGCTGCTGCGGATGATGATTTGGAATCAATTGTGGAGAGTGCATTTGAGAATGTTGAGCAGGGTACAAATGACTTCTTTTGTTCTTACCATCAGTTTTCTGTTTCTTTTTTGGTGTATTGATACTTGGTGCATTTGCAGTTATCTTGGAACACTTTGATCAAGTTGTGGGAGATTGTTTCATGGACTGCGTGAATTGTCTGATCAGGTTTGCCAACAATAAAAGTTCACATCGTATAAGTTTGAAGGCTATTGCTCTGCTGCGTATTTGTGAGGATCGTCTTGCAGAGGTTTGTTTCCTATTTTTCAGTTGAGAATTGCAGTTTTGTATCACCTTCATATTGTTCTAATCAGATTCTCTTAATTATTAAATGAGGTTGAATACTTGGATACCGCTTTCTTACAACAAATGGATATTGAATGCACTTTGGGATACATGATGACACTTGTAGATCTTATCCTGCTACAATCATTTTAGATGCAATCCATGCTTGTATTTGCCTTCCTGAGTGTATGAAATCCTAAGTCGAGAGAGTACAATTTTGGAAGCATTAAGTTTTCACTTCTTATACTAATTTGCCATACACTCTATCCTTTTATAAATAATGGTGTTAATGGGAAAACCAAACAACCTTTGGCATTGACACTGACTGCTTCAGGATGTGGGAATTTTATTTAGTTTTCACTGTTACTAATTGAGCTCACTACGGAAACAGTGTTTTTTAACTGTTTCAAATTGTTTGTATAATTTAGGGTCTGATTCCTGGAGGTGCTTTGAAGCCTATTAATGCTGAAGGGGATGCAACTTTTGATGTGACTGAACATTACTGGTTCCCAATGCTAGCTGGTTTATCTGATCTGACATCAGATTTGAGACCAGAGGTGAGAAATTGTGCACTTGAAGTCCTGTTTGATTTACTGAACGAAAGAGGCAGCAAGTTCTCTACATCATTTTGGGAGAATATTTTCCATCGTGTTCTATTTCCCATCTTTGATCATGTGAGACACGCTGGCAAAGGGGGCCTTGTTTCTAATGATGATGATTGGCTCCGTGAAACAATCATACATTCACTTCAGCTGCTCTGCAACCTTTTCAACACTTTCTACAAGGTAAAGAACTAAGGGAATTATTTCGCTCTCTTTTAACTATTACCTCTGATATCCCAGATAATCTGGTATTAGCTATGTTAATGGGAAACCTCTTGTTAGGTCTTTGCATTTAATCAAGTACCCTCGTTAAAATACATTTCTTGAGTACATGTGCTTTTCGCATTTTGGTGCTTTCTTCAGTTTAATGGGGCCTGGGGCTGCTTGGAAAGCGAGAAAGAAATCAGCTGAATCTGTTTTCCTTTTGAAATGAATTAGAAAATGCCTTCCAATATTAAGATTCCTTGAGCCGTTATCTTGTTTTGTGCTTCTGGGATTGGTTAGGCAAAGATTTCTTATGAACCCCCTCCCTCAGGGAAAAACTGAATAATAAAAGAAAAAACCTCATAGTGGGTTTAGCAGTCCTCCTAACCTCTCTTTCATGCTTGGTTAAATATTGTTTCAAGAGATTGTCATTCACAAGTATTCAAATAAGTTGATGAGCATTATTGGACTGATGTCTTTTCTGGTTGCTTTCTTCGTTCTTATTTTCTTGTTTTATTTTTGTACCACATTATGTGCTCTGAATTAAACTTTTCTCTTTTTGATAAGTTTTTTTTTTCTTTAGCAAGAGGCTGGAAAATTTTATAGAGTTATTAATTATAGATGACAAGGACAATTATGAAAAAAAAAAATAGATATTAAAATTGTTCAATTTAGAGTTTACTTCATGTTAAGGTGCCACTGTCATTATTTGTGACCACTGAGCGCTTCTTTAACAAACTGTTTATGTAATGTGCCTATGCTGTTTTTATTTTGTAATTTTTTTCTTATAAATTTTTTTTTAATTTTTTTAAAAATTATTTGTAGAACTATGTACACTTATATTATGGATATTGTAAATATGAAACATCTGTCAGAGATTTTCAAATTAAATGAAATTTTTTATTTTCAATTTTTAAACTTTCTGGTGAATTATTTAATTGTCCTTATGTTGGAAAGGATTACTCATGAGGAAGTTTTCTTCCAGGAAGTTTCTTTTATGCTGCCACCACTGCTGGCTTTGCTGTTAGATTGTGCCAAAAAGACTGATCAAACTGTAGTCTCAATATCTCTGGGTGCCTTAGTTCATCTCATTGAAGTTGGGGGACATCAGTTCACTGAAGCTGACTGGGACACACTACTGAAAAGCATAAGGTAGATTTTGTCTTGTTTTCTGGAGATCGATTGTGCTTTATCAAATATTAATTATTTTCTGTCTAATTAACTCTTCTCCAGTGATGCTGCTTACACAACACAACCCCTTGAGCTGCTTAATACCTTTGGTTCTGAAAATCTGAGAAATTATGGAGCCATAGATAGAAATTCAGAGGTCCAAGCTGGTGATAGTTTTACTGTAAATTCTATTGACAATGGGGAAGTGGGTGACCATCAGCTTGATGTCAATGAGAATGGGAAGATCTCCCCTCGAGCTTACTTAAATTCAAATGCTGATGGTAGTGAAGTTTCAGTGTTGCATACAAATGTAGATCGCTCTGAAGGTTTGGTTTTCAAAACATTTAGTTGGCTATGTTTATGCATGCTCTTAGTTTTTAGTGAGATAATTAGAAAGCTGCTCAAATTGACATTATTTGGACCAAATATATCTTTCTGAAAATGGAAAACAATCATAGAGGTGAATTTACTTGTTTCAACTTTCTTTCTACTTTTGACTGACTTTAAACCTAAAAGAAAATGTGGGATGCAGGGAATAAAATTGGAAATTGAATTAAAAAAATGAGAAATAATAAATGTTTGATGACAGAGAATTATTTATTACTGTAGGCCTTCCATCACCGTCTGGAAGATCTCCTAAGCCTGGAAATGCTGGAGACCTCCAGCGGAGTCAGACATTAGGTCAACGCATCATGGGAAATATGATGGACAATCTCTTCCTCAGAAATCTTACTTCCAAATCTAGAAATCGTACATCAGATGCTTCTCAACCTTCTTCTCCAGCTGTGGTACTATTCTAGAGATGATTTTTTTTTCCTACTGAGTTTCGATCATCTGTTTTAGGATTATCTCATAAATGCTTTTATTGTTTTCCCTCTTGGTGCCATTAAGGTTGCTGATGTTGTGGAACCTGATACAAAGGATGAGGAGAGTCCTTTGCTAGTTACCGTCCGGGGCAAGTGCATCACTCAATTATTGCTTCTGGGTGCAATTGATGGTATTCAGGTTTGTTTTTATTTATGTTTCTTTTCTTTTCCTTATGTGGTTTCTCATATTTTTTTAATTTCTTGAATTTTTACAGTTTTATATATTTAATGAAAAACTATGGAGAACTAGCAAACTTGAAAGATTCATGTTAAAACAGATGCAAATTTCTCCTGTTGGTCTTCCTTCCAATTAATTTTTACTTAGTGGACCTTTTATCTTTTAAGTGCATATGTGGAAACTGGAAACAGAGAAAGTAATTCAAAACTCTCCTTAGATTTTGTATGAGATATGGGTGTGGGGAAGCATCAAAACATAGAATAGTCTGTGTCAAAAGATTTTATACGTATGGGGGTTGGAATGTTAGATGGAGATCTTTTTGCTAACCTGGTTGCAAAGTTCGATGTTATCGACAGATAGAGGGAGTTTTGGTATTTTTGTAGTAAACTTGTCTAATTATTTGCAGAAAAAATACTGGACCAAGTTAAAAGCACGACAGAAAATTTCTCTGATGGACATTTTGTTGTCTTTATTGGAGTTTGCTGCATCATATAACTCATCCACAAATCTTAGAACACGGATGCATCAAATTCCTGACGAGAGGTAGTCAACAAATCAATAATTGTTAAACTCTTCATTGTGTTGGAGTATTTTTATCACTGGAACAAGAATTTAAATCCTCACAAATTTATTCTTGGACAGGCCACCAGTGAATCTTCTTCGCCAGGAATTAGCTGGTACTAAAATATATTTGGAAATCTTACAAAAATCGACTTACGGATTTGATACAAACAAAGAGCAAAATCTGCAGTCTGATGGTGTTCAGGATGCTGATAGTAAAATGGATGATGGCTCTAGTGTCGCTCAACTTTCTGAGGCTGAAGAGAAATTTGAAAGAATAGCTGAGGAAAAACTAGTATCTTTCTGTGAACTGGTACTCAGGGAGGCATCTGATCTCCAATCTAGTGCTGGAGAAACCACTAATGTGGACATACACCGTGTCTTGGAGCTGCGTGCTCCTATCATTATGAAGGTACAAAATTTGTCCTCCATGACAATATGTGAAAGTTGAAATACATTCTGTTCTTTCTTCTATTGTTGCATGTGATGTTCTTGATAAGTCCATCGAGTCATAGAGCAATTCTTCCTTTGGTTGTCTCCTAACTAATGCTACATCTTACTCTCCTTGGAAAAAAGAAAAAGAACTCCAGTTGTCTTGATTGCTTAAAATCTATTGTGCTTGATTGCCACATCGTGTGCATGTTGGTTTCAGTGCTTTTTACATTTTTTTATCTGATGGTCTGTGTAATGAAGTATAATTATAAGCTTAAGTACTTTTTTTCAGTTTTGAGTTATGAACTTATATTTTACTGATCTTCTTGCTCTCTCAGGTGCTTAAAAGCATGTGTTATATGAATAATAAGATTTTCAGAAGACACCTCAGGGAATTCTATCCTTTGTTAACAAAACTTGTATGCTGTGACCAGGTAATTTCTTGGTTCCTCTGTCATTGAAGGGTGCATTTGCTTAGCAAATTATGATTCTGATGATGTATGAGCTGGAATGTGATGAAACCCATCACAAACCAAAGAAAAATAAAAGCTTCTAGGTTATTATTGAGCAGTTGTAGGACAGTTCAGAATTTGGACGAATACTGAATTACTTAAAATTTTGAATTTATGCAAAAGGTTTCTTGTTCCATCCAGTTGCTTTTTTAATATTTATATTATATTACTTATGAAAAAAATAAAAAAGTTATCGTTAAATTGAAAGAATAATTTATTTTATCCTTCAGCTGCTACTACATAGATGAGCCTTTTCTGGATCATTTTAGATTCTATATCTGCTATTCCTATAGTCTGGCATTATTTTAAGTATAGATTCCAATCGGCTTATGAGACCCTCATTCGTGACCTAATGACTCTGGAAGAGATTTCTGAAATCAAGCTATTAGAATTACAACATGTTACTGCAAGAAAAGCAAATCAGATAGGACATCCATTATTTTTTATAATTATGATGGCTTATTGTCGCATGGTATCAAAAGAAAAAATATACCCTCAAACTACAGATTCTATTGCACATTTTGCTGTGGTTTTAGATAATTTCCCCCTATTATGCTTCCAACATCTCTAACATCCTTTAGTTTACTGATAATTCCTTGGTTTGATCAGATGGACATCCGGGGAGCACTTGGTGATCTATTTCAGACACAATTGAAAGCACTCATACCATAGCTAGCTTCAAGTGTCACTGTCTAGTTTTATCACCAGAAGATCCGTTTCTGCTCCAATTTTCTTTGACCTGGAAAGAGATTGTATCATTTTGCGTTTCATATTTTAAAGGTAATTTTGTGCTAGGACTAGCAGCTCTGTAGAAAAAAGGCAGGCAATAGGAATGTAATAATTGGTTTTGCTATATATCTCCCAACGTTAGTTTGCGCCACACTCCATTTGTTTGTGCAGTATTTGAACAATTAGCATAAGCTCTGATTGAGAACATCTCGAATCAGTTTTTGGTTGTATGATATTAGTTATGTACCATGTTAAAGCATTGTATCTTACATGAGAAATACAGACCCAAAGAAAGGTATTTTTACATGACAATTGTCTAGTATTTCTTTGATTTTCCTATGGCTTACAAATTCGAGGGAAAAAGGTAAAGACTTTCACTGTGCAAAATCAGTTTCACAATCATTTCTTTCATTTTGAGGATTTCTTTTTTAACTTCTTGTGCTTCATAACCGCCTTTAACTACAATTTTTAAAAAATAGAACAGGCAATCATTTGCTAATTTTGATTGATGTTTAATAATTGTGAACAAAAATTGACTTAAATTTTTGAAAATTGATTTTTAGAGTCTGGTTTGGAAAAATAGTCTCAACTCTCAAGTTACTTAAACATATTTTTTTAAAAAAAAAAAATTTGTCAAAACAAGTAGCAAGAGTTAGACCTTGAAGTTACAAAAGTGGGTTTTATTTAGATGTTAAAGATAAAATATGATGATCCAGTGGCCAAATAATAATAATAATAATAATAATAATAACGTATGATTCATTATACCATTTTAAAGATAATTTTCGGTGCTAAAATTATAAACAAGATATATGCCAATTGAACGATTTGCTAACATTTATCGGTATGACAACAATAGTTGAGCTACGTGTATTGTCACAAAATCCAGTGTCAAATGATCTAACAAGACTTCTTTTACTTTTTGAAGAAATTATTATGAATATGTGAATTTAAAATATCTTGTATAACCAACTCAAATTCCCAAACCCAGTAAGCAGAAAACAACGAAAGAAGAATCGAATATGAACAAAAGGCAACAATTAAAGCAAGAGAGATTTGGCCAAAAAAAAAAAAAGCAAGAGAGATAAACAAAAATGGCTTGCACTTTCAGCAACACTTGTAAAATTTATAAAGGTGCACATTGCTTCCGTATGAGGTTTTGGGTCAAACATTGAAATGACCTTTTGGCTTGATTCTTCCTTTCTTTGCTAGATTGTACTTCCTCCCCCACCACGTACACACACATTCCCAACACTAAAAGAAAACTTTTTGGGTTCTTTCTTGTCTTCACCTTGTTTTCCACTGGAATCCAGTTCTTTGTTGAATCTTGATGCTATCCTTTACGTAACTTTCTTCTCAATGAAAGTACATAAATTTATAAACTTCTCCTCCATTAAATTGACCCCATTCATTCAGCTCCTCATCCATGGTTGTGGAAAAAACAGAGGAATCAGCAGAGACAACACATGGGATTTTTTCACAACTTGAGTGGGTTCTTGTTTTGTATTGTTGTGATTTTGATTGCAAAGGGTGTGGATGGACTTGGTTGTAATTGGGGGACACGTTCTACACATCCACTTCCACCACACATAGTTGTGCAGCTTATGAAAGACAATGGATTCAACAAAGTGAAGCTGTTTGAGGCTGAAGCTGGGGCACTCAAGGCTCTTGGTAATTCTGGAATTCAAGTCATGGTAGGGATACCCAATGATCTCTTGGCTTCCATTGCAGGCAATGTCAATAATGCTGTGGCTTGGGTCACCCAAAATGTCTCCACTTACATCTCCAAGAATGGTGTCAATATAAGGTAACAGCTCTAGGACTTTTTGACTATGTAGAAAAATAATTCCCTTAAAAAAGTTTTTCCTTTTATAACTAATTCCCAAGAAATTTTCATCCAAAAAGTTTTTTCTTTTATAATTTAGATGTGAGAGTTGATTTTTTTTATTATAATCTAAATGTGATAGCAAGATATAGAAATTTTGAATCAAAGAACATGTGTTTATGGATACTTTAACTTCAACTTTTACATAGTTGAGGAGAAATCTTGACTTTGAAAACTGAGGTTAAACTGTAAACAATATGTATCTTTTGAATGCAATTTTTTTTTAGAAAAATGACTTTCAAGAAAAAAAAATTTCATATTCTCTCATCACATTTGGAATATTGGGAGGAGGAGACCTTTTTGTGGGAAAGAATTTCAAACTAAAAGACACTTGTCACATATAGGTTAACTTTAGCTCAGGTTAAATCTTAACTGACACAGTCGATATTAACCTGTATGTAACTTATGTTCTTTGAATTTAAGAAAATTAAGAAAAATGACTAGTTTTGAAATTTTTTTTTGTCATATCCCTTTATCACATCTGGATATTCTGGAGGGAAAAACTTATTTGTGGGGATTTTACTAGAAAATACTTTTCGCCATACTACCACTTTAAGTAAGAAATTCCAAATCTATGTGTTTGAGAAAAGTTGTAATTGAATCATTTAAACCCCAAATCCTCATTTCGCTCTGCTAGGTGTTTGATAAAAGCTCCAAATGAACAAACTTCTTCATTCTTAACAAAAGTGTTTGTGTTTGCGAATGTTTCCAGTTATGTTGCTGTGGGCAATGAGCCATTTCTGAAATCCTACAACAATAAATTTGTGCAATCCACATACCCAGCCCTTCAGAACATCCAAGCAGCCCTAATAAAAGCTGGTTTAGGAAGACAAGTTAAGGTCACTGTCCCTTTAAATGCAGATGTTTACCAAAGTAACAGTGGCCTTCCTTCAGGAGGAGACTTCAGGCCAGACATACGTGACCAAATGATGGCCATCATCAAATTTCTTAACCAAAACAATGCCCCTCTCACCATCAATATCTACCCTTTTCTCAGCCTTGATGCTGACCCTAACTTCCCCAAAGAATTCGCATTCTTCAATGGCTCTTCTCAACCTGTGGTTGATGGTCCCATAACTTACACTAATGTCCTAGATGCCAACTTTGACACCCTTGTTTCTGCCCTTGAAAAAAATGGGTTTGGCTCTATGCCCATTATAGTTGGAGAGGTAGGATGGCCTACAGATGGAAACTCAAATGCTAATATGCAAAATGCCCAAAGGTTCAACCAAGGCTTATTTGACCGTATAATTAAAGGACAAGGTACCCCAAAGAGATCCACCCCACCTGATATCTATGTGTTTGCACTAATAGATGAAGATGCCAAGAGTATTGAACCAGGGAATTTTGAGAGGCATTGGGGAATTTTCAATTTTGATGGGTCTATCAAATACCCTTTGAGCTTGGGTAGTGGAAAATCACTAGTTGCTGCAAAAGGGGTCAGGTATTTGCCTAAACAATGGTGTGTGATGGCTCCTCAAGCTAGTGTTTTGGACCCAAATTTTGGTCAAAGTATGAGCAATGCTTGCACATATGCTGATTGTACTAGTCTTTCTCCTGGATCATCTTGTGGGAATTTGGACACTAAGGGCAATGCTTCTTATGCATTTAATATGTATTACCAAACTATGGATCAGCGTAAAGATGCATGCAATTTTAACAATCTTTCTATGATCACTAAGATTGATCCTTCACCTGCTCAAGGTACCTGCAAATTCCCCATCATGATTGATCTGGGGAAGCATGAGAGTAGGTCCACTTCATTTTCTGCTCCAATGTTGCAGAGGAATTCATTGGTCATGCTGGTATCAAGCTTCATGGTCATCATTCTGTCATCTCAGTGGATTTAAATTTATTTGTAATTTTTAGGTTTTGGGTGTTTTCTGCAGAGTTTTACTGCTGTACACAATCATGATTTCTTTTTCTTCTGTCTTTTGTATAGTTATATTCTCTTCAAGATTTTCACTTTCTTCTTCTCTATATGGATTATCATCAGTTGAATATTGAGTTGATATTTTTTATTTGATCTGTCTTTTTTAGTTTTCCCAACAATATTTTTCACAACAAGACTCTCTCATGGCTCATCACCACCTAATAGAGTTAATGGTGCAATGGATTTATACTAACTTGTGTCTATGGCAACAAAGTAGTTAATAACTATCAAGCACCATTAATACTTATACTTTAAAGGGGTAAATAGAGGTTGTAATAATATCAGGCTATCGGTCACTATTTAGCTGTCCTTATATATTTTTTAGGGTAAATTACACTTTGGTATCCTGTGGTTTGACCCTATTTCACTTTGGTACCCTGTGGTTTGACCCTATTTCACTTTGGTACTCTGTGGTTTGAAACTTGACAATTTGGTACCATGAGGTTATGACAGTTAACACATTGTTACCCTCGATTATTTTTCTGTCAAATTTTAACAGAATATTCCACCACTAAACTCATTTTATTCCAACATTAAACCTAATGAAAGAATCGTGGTCCATGTGCTTCGGGTTGATCTCCGAACGAGTCCATCGGAAGATGCGGAAGCTGTAATTAGATCGGAGGTTGACGATAGGGATTGAGATGTTACCAGATCCGGAACGCCATGTCGGTGATCGAGAGAGGAAGACGTAACCGAGCCAGTCAAGATCGGAAGTTGTAATTAGATCGGAGGTTGACGTAACCGATGAAATGGTGGTTGTGAGAGCTCGGAGGCGAGTATATACCGAGCCAGTCAAGATCGGAGGGCGAATCGATGCCGGACCATTCGATTTCGACGGAGTCGCCGGATCTGGAAAGGACGGTGGGGGAAACGGAGATTGAGACCTTAGATTCGAAGGTAGGGTTTATGAATAAAAAGAAGAACAACAACAACAGTAAGATTGTGAGAGGAACCATAATCGTGAATCAATGAAGTGAAAAATGTTATCTGCACATTGATCTCTGTAATTAATTCTTTGGTTCCAATTTCGAATTTCTGAGGAATTTTGGTGGTGAAAGTGATGAAATTCAAAATGTTATCTGCAACAATATTCAGATAATTGATCTTTCATTAGGTTTAATGTTGGAATAAAATGAGTTTAGATGTGGCAAGTGAGAGGCAGGTGGAGAATTCTGTTAAAATTTGACAGAAAAATAATTGAGGGTACCAATGTGTTAACTGTTAAAACCTCAGGGTACCAAAGAGTCAAGTTTCAAACCACAGAGTACCAAAGTGAAATAGGATCAAACTACAGGGTACCAAAGTGTAATTTACCCTATTTTTTAAATTGCATCTAGACACTATATATGTGTGTCTATATATATTTATTTATATCATCATATTACTTTATATATTCATATATGATAGGATTTTTATATATTGTTTTTGAAATAAAGAAGGTCTGAAACTTTTCGTCTAATTAATTGAAATGAAGTGAAGCCTATAAATAGATGTACATAAAAAACCTGAAATTTCATTCAATACTCTCTAAAATCTATTATTTGCTAACAAACTCATAATTAAATAAATACAATAACCAAAATAAAATCAATTTCCCCAAAGACTTTGTCAAGAGCAAGAGCTCAATTGTGCACATACTCCCCACTTTTTGAATTACTAATAATGCTAATTATTTATTATTCCTAACAATACCTCCCTTAAAGTGAAATTTCTTCACAAGAAAATTTAATTTAATTGCATAAATCTTTAACTTATTCATGGATCATTTCTTCGAAGCTTCTTCTTTCCATAATGATGCAGTCTCTCATCATTAACCCATTGGATCACCATCTCTCCAAAATCATCAAATCTTATACGCTTCTCACAAAAGAGCCACTTCTTCAACGACTTCTTGTGTCGCTCCCATCTCATCTTCTTCATGAGAATTCATTGCTTCTACTAGCAGAATTCTTTGTAGCAACATCCTCTCAACATGTGAGAGATGTACTACTCTACCTCACAAACTCTCAGAACCTAAAGCTCTAATACTACTTGATAGGATTTCTATATATTTTTATTGAAACAAAGAAGCTCTCAACACTTTGCTTGAATTAATTGAAATGAAGTGAAGCCTATAAATAGGCATACACAAAAAATCTGAAATTTTATTCAAAACTCTCTAAAATCTACTACTCGCTAACAAACTCATAATTAAATAAATACAATAACCAAAATAAAATTAATTCCTCCCAAAACTCGGTCCAGAGCTCAACGTGCACATACTCCCCAATTTTTAAATTACTAATAATGCTAATTATTCCTAACAATATCACTCTATCTCTTATGTATAATTACGGTGGTATTAAAGTTCCTTCGCGACCAGTATGATTCCATTAGTTATGCTAATTGCTAACATACACCAATATTTTGCTCATAATCTGACTACTATTTCATACCGAGAAAAATTACCATATTCATATGTTTCTATCATTCACCCACACGGCCACGCACACATTAACGTTAATCTTCTTGCTTTCTTCAACAGTTTCGTTGGTTCACTTGTATCTGTATGTGGTTGTGCTTTTTACATCTGTTAGTTGTGTGTGATTTAATATATTTTATTTCTTTTGAAATTGATAACCCAAAGAGGAGAAAGAATTGAAGTCCAATAATAAGAAATCAAACTAATTTGAAAAAAAAAAGTGGGAGATCAGAGGAGCATTATGGCCGATCGACAGGTTAAAGATTAAAGACAACAAAAGTGTTTAGTGTTATGATTTATTTGTAATATGTGATAAATAACCATATATAGGACATACATAAGATAGGGATGAGTTATTTTGGTATCAATTAGGATTATTAGACAAATAGTTGGCATTATTGATAGTGCTAGCAAAACAATTTTTTTATTTAAAAAAAAACACTTTTACTTGAAAAACACGGCATTGTGTAACTTGTGCCATTCATTGTAATATTATATAACTATGATTCCTATAGTCACCGTTTGTCATTTTTGTCTCTCGCTTTAGGATAAATTGCAATGTTTATTAGGTTACTCTCAACCTCTATTTTTAAAATAATAATTTCATCAGCCGAAGCAGAAAGATACCTCAGGCCAAAAATTTGGCCCAAAAAAATAAAGATACCAAAAGCGAAGATTTTAATTAAATAATGTCACCTCATAAAAGTGAAGTATACATGCATGAGTATACATGCATGATCTGCTTGATGGTCTGATGGACGGTGGCGATTCATGCATCTTGTCGCCTTATTTTTTTTTTTTTTGTCATACTTGTCGCCTTCTTATAACTTTCTTGTTTTTTGCAACAAAAAACTTTTATGAGTTAATTAAAGTTGTTTTGATTAAATTATTGTTAATGCTTGTTTTTCTTTTGAGTCTGATCTCTCTCTTCATTCTTATTTGAAGAGAAGATTTGATTATATTTCAAGTTTAGAGGATACTATAGAGATATGATCAATTTTATTTATTTAATCGTAAAATGAATAGTCTATTTTTATAATTAATTTGACCTTGTTTATTGACGACATTAATTTTATTTGTTTAACCATTCAACATTCTTTATACCCCTCAAGAAAAATCAATCATCATACTCTTTATAACATAACAAAAATTCAATACCATTTTTATAATATTAAAATTCATTACTATTATAAAAGAATAAATTATATCCATAAAATTTGTTAACCTAATTTTTTAACGTTAGAATTGACAATTTAACATATTATTACATAAATAGAATCATAAAATAGACATAAGGTAAAATAGTAATCCGGTTAAAATAGTTAGAGTTCAATTTTATCCATAAAATTTGTTAACCTAATTTTTTTGATCTTATATTTCATTTTGAGTATGATAGAGTCTAAAGTTCTTCCATTAGATATTTAGATTACTATTGAGAAAGTTTTAATCATGTTAAATGATATTTTGCATTATCGTTAACTTGCTAAAAAGTAGTAGCCGATACAGTAATGCAAATCTTTGATTGATTGATTATCAAAGGCGAGAAGAATCGAAATTCGGGCCCTAAATTTCGATGAACAATCAATCATCTTTTTACTTTTATTAATTATTGTTAAAAAGATTAACTTTTTCGTTAGCGAATCATTGTCTGCAGTCTCCACGATTATATATATAAAATCATAATCGTAATTCTAGCTTACGAAGAGTGTCACAGAGGGATTGAAACTTGAAAGAGAGCGGAGAAGCTCGATCTCTGGTGGCTACTTCATTGGTTTGGATTTCTTGTTTTGATGCATATTCGGTTTTTAGCTTCGAGCATCTTTTGGAAATTCTTCTCAAGCTGAACGAATTTTCTCAGGTTTTCCGTCTTCCTTGCTTACTGATGCTCCATTTCTAACGTTTCCTCTTCTGGCTCTCTTTTTGGTAGAATCTGAGGTGTAACTCCTGATTTGATTTTCCCGAACAGGGACACATTTTCATATTATAATCGGAGGCTTCCATTTTCGCGGGATTGGCATTCTTTTTTTCTTTTTTTTAATGCCTAGCTAGGGTTTCATTCCGTTAAGTTTGCGTTTGAATGACCCTCTTTGTCTCCGCATGAGATTGTCTGTTACATAACTGGTTTTGTGTTTGATTCGTTTCATTTGTTTTTCTACATTGAGGAGTTATAGATTTTAACTTCTTTAAAGGGAATATATTGCTTTTCATCCAAATTTATTGGTGCGCACCTTCTTCCTTCATGGTGATGCTGGGATGTGAGAGCAAGATTGTACTGTTATTATGTTGTTTAAATTGAAGAGTAGCCAATGCTCTTTACACTTCTTGTTTCAGCAAGCTTTGCATCACCATAACCATCGCCAACATCATCTTCTCATGGCTTCCATGATTTCCTATCATCCTTCCTCCCATTTCAGCAAGACCTTTTCCCAATGGTCATCTATTTCTTCTGACCATTGTGGCAGCAGCCGCTGCTACCTTTCTTTCTCATTTCTTCAGAATCAGCCCTATGCTAATGTTTTCGGGGTCAACAGAACCATGTGGTTCAATCTTCAAGGTTGCTTTGATACTAATGGTAATAGTAATAACGTTTTTCTCAAGCCAAAGACCCGTGCTTTCGCATCTTTTCCTCGTCCACCTTTGTTAGCTGATTTAGAGGATATTACTGCCCCGGATTATGACTCTGATGCCACTATGAATCGATCACCAAATGGAAATCCCACTAAGCCTCGTAGCTTCCAGGATTGTCATTTGTCCAAGAAACTTGTTGTTGCTGTTGACGTTGATGAAGGTAGCTACGCTTATGCCATCTTAATCTTACCTCATATTCTGGGTTTATGCATTTTGAATTTTGCTCCTTAAATAGTCTGCCCGGATTATATTACAATTTCACTATTTACTCTTGCTTGTGCTGTTCTGTATTTTGTTTGCGACTTTTTGTATATCCAACTAAGTTAAATATGCATTGACGTGATGCAGCATCCACTGTCTTTTTAATCCTTTCTTGTTCTAGATGCAAAGTTTTAGGATTTCCTTGCCCCATACCTGAATCATTCAGATTACTCTGCACATAGTGACCGTGCTTTATGCAGATTAGATGTAAATTTTCTGAATCTAATCTGGTCAATGTCTCTGTTAGAACTGGTTTTTCCTCCGGGTGATCAAGATTGAGTTTTTGTTAACATACATGGTTAAATATGAACTAATATCATGCTTAGGAATTTAAAGAATCGTATAATCATTTTGTAAAGAGAAATTACGAAAGTACTGTTGTGGCATTAAAACGTACTCTTCATTCTGAATTCTTGGGTAGTTTGTGGCTTTGTGCTTGTATTGTCACTTGACCTGTCAATTTACTCTGATGACAACTTGTTGAATTTAGAAATATATCCCCCTATGTTCTTCTAATGTGTATTTTTCTATCTGCTGTTCTGGTGAGCAGTATTAGGGAACTTTGTGTCGGCTCTGAACAGGTTCATTGCAGATCGATACTCGTCGACATATTCTGTTTCTGAGTATTATGTGTACGAATTCTGCAAGGTATATTTCTTCATACCTGCTAATAATAATTCAATGCTTTCATGATAAGTGATTGGAAGATGAAAAGTGTGTTAATATAATTATTAAAGAAATGTCAAAGAGTAAACCTCTTTGCGTGCCTCCAAGCCTTAAAGCTGGTTAGCAAAAGGATTTGTAGGAAATCATAGTTTGTCGAATATTGGAGCTGAGTTGATGTCTATTGTGACTTTTCTATGTGAATTGTGAGAGTAAGCTTCCATCCATTATAATATACACCAAGTTTTTCATGCTATACTATTTATGTGCCTTCTAATCCTCTTTATATACTTTCTACATGACATTGACAACTTAAACAGGTGTAGAACATGACTAAACTCAACACATAAGCACATAGATTAAATTTTTAAACTTTTTGTTAGTGACATACTTAGGAAAAGGTATTTAAGATTCATTTGGTGCATATTCAACCTTAAGAGGTAACTTCTATTTTCAAACTGTAACTCTCTCTACATGCATCAAACACTTGATCGATCACGATTTTTCTTTGCAGTGTAAATGTTGGGCATGTGACACCTAAAAATAGGTCTGTCCATGCTTTTTAAATTATATCTGGCCATAATTTGTACAAGTTCTTCTCGAGTAAAATATCAATTCTAATGTTTTCTTAATTTATCCATCAATTTCTGTAGCGGTACTTTTATTTCCCTTGTCTTGTGCTGCAAATTATTCTATATATCTAGTGTGTGACCTATGTCCCTTTGGTCAATTTCACTACTAAAGATAATTAATGCTTTTAAGAACCATTTAGTTTTAAATTTTTTGTGCATTTCCTATATGGCATCTGATACACCTGTCATTTCTGTTACAGATATGGAACTGCTCACGTGATGAAGGTAACTGCTAAGTGTCACTTTTTCACTCTCAGATTGCATTTGTATGAAAATTTTACTATTCCACTTATTCAAAAAGCTGTTGGAAGATTTCGACTAGTTCTTATCTTACCAAGTTCTTTGAATATAGCCTCTTTCTCGAATTTGAATATTTTTTGTTCTTGGAATTGGATACCCCACAAATTTAGTTCTCCAAATAGGTCAAAATCTAGTAGTTTTGGTTTATTATTGGCATTTGATGCTGATTCGTGATTTTTCTAGAACTCTCCAGCCTGACTTGGTTCTTCAACCTTGCTAATTTGCAATTTTTTAAAAGATGATGTGCCTTTAGGTATTAACCGTAACCCTCTAAGGGAACATAATGGAAAGCATCCACTGAGTATTAGATGGCATAACATTAAAAGATCCATGAGTTATAGTTACAAACTCATGTTAGAAGATATACAAATGAATCGTTGGTTCCCTCCTCTTTTTTACATTAAATTGACTTTTTGTTGAGCTGGTCAAAAAGAGTAAAGAAAATCTCTTGAATGTTGGGGATTTAAAACAACTGCTGAATAGGTTTATCATGTATTATACATAAAATGGTTTTTATTTCTTATAGTTTCTTTTACCCTTCATAATGACTTGTTGGCAATTATAAAATTGACATTATTGTTCTGCAGCTGATATCCGTGTTCATGAGTTTTTTAAGTCACCATATTTCAAGTCAGGGATCCACCCTCTCCCTGGTGCTCAGACGGCACTTCAGAAGTTATCAAGATTTTGTAACCTATCAGTTGTAACGTATGCTTGCTGAGTTGAATTTTCTTCAACCTGTAACGGAATCTTGTTAACTTCAACTAACTGGAGCTGCTTCTCTATGTGTTTTATCAGATCTCGGCAGAATGCAATCAAGGATCATACAATTGAGTGGTTAGAGAAGAATTATCCGGGACTTTTTCAGGAGATTCACTTTGGAAACCATTTTGCTCTCGATGGAGTTTCTAGACCAAAGTCAGAGATTTGTAGGTATGCCCCTTTAATCCTGTTCACCTGCATTCCAAGGTAGTCAAATGTGAAAGGCACCTTCTAGGTACTAGACCATCTTCGCTCCTTGAGGCAAGAGATACTAGAAAAGTACTTGCCTGAGTGAACTAAGGCACTAATATAGTAACAACACTTGAGCTAGAATATGAACTAATTTCTTAACAATTTGCCTCAACGCCTTTCACTGCATTGATATGATTTTGTCTGAAAATATGCACTTTCTCTTGAGGCAAGAGATTCTAGAAAAGTAATTGCCTGCGTGAAGCAAGGCACTGATACAGTGTCAACATTGAGCTATAATGCAAACTATTGTCATAAAATTTTGCCTCAATGCTTTCCCTTGCATTCTTATGATTCTGTATGAAAATAAGCACTTTCTCATCAAGCGATCTTACCATTCTCTGTACTCTTCAGTTTTCCTCTCAGCTGCAAGCTTGGTGATTGTTCTAGAGATTTAGTGCTGATAGATTTATTACTGAAATTGACAGGTCTTTAGATGCTAAAATTCTTATTGATGATAACCCAAGATATGCTATAGAGTGTGCTGAAGTCGGGATTAGAGTTCTACTTTTTGATTACGAGGACTCGTATCCTTGGTGCAAGATTGAGTCTGTTGATCAGCATCCTCTGGTGACTAAAGTTAAGAACTGGAAAGAGGTGGAACAACAATTGATGTCACTGGTAGCCTCATAGTTCTAAACCCTTAAGGTTAAGGTAGCTTTTTTAAGTAGTTGCTACTTCCACATGAACTACTGTTCCAAATCTTAGGCCTAAAATATATAGTATAGTATAGTATATTAAGTAATGGAGGATGTAAGATCATGTCAAGAAGCTGCAGGAGAGTAGTAGAATTAATTTAAATGGCTCACGACTATATTCTTTTTCCCGCTTTTGAGCAACATAATGGAATCTAAGTTGTTCATTGTGGTGGAAATTATCTCGTGTGCTTTGACTATGGATAACTAGGTGAAACCCCCTTAAGGATATGAAGTCAGTTTTGAACTCATATGAAGGATTGTGCGCTTTCCTGACCCTCTAATTGTATAATCTCTGATGTTGGATTATGCCGACACAAGGCATGATTGTGAATTGTAATATCATCGAGCATGTTGGCTCTCTTCGCATTGTACTTACTCGCTCATAGTAATTTTTAAGCTGGAAATGTTGGATTTAAAACTGAGTAATGTTCAACCAAGAAAAACTAACAATAATATCAGAAAATAGAAGATATAAAAAAAAAAAAAAAAGCCTTTGCTTGGATACTTGACAGGGTTAAATGGGGCATATCTAATATAGGTAAGAGTTAAATTTGGAATGCACTGATGTAAAAACAAAAGTAGTGTATTTGTCTTTGGTAGAGATTGAATAATTATGTGTCATGTCTAGTACATTGTATTTGTATCAATTTTACACGCCAAACACTCCGTAGCCTCTGGCTGGCTTGAAGACGGGAAGTTTAGTATATTGTATAATTATGTGAAATTAACAGGAGACACGAGTAGGGGAAGGGAAAAATAATAGATTTAGGTTGAGATTGATCTAATTTTATGTCAAATAAAATGATAAAATCTAAGAATAGCAATCTCTGACTGACTGCCACATGGACCATGGTATTATGTAATCTCTGGTTCATAGTTGAGAGCTTCATGAAAGTGTGCATAAATTTTTATTATTCACGTTGCTGCTACAGAAATTGGGAAGCCGATTTTACTGACTAGAGTTATGTATAAGAAATGCTATGGAATTCAGAAGTCGCAGTTATTATTGCCGTTGAAATTATTCACATTAAACTGAAGCTGCTTGAATCAACATTGAAAAGCACAACATACAAATTTACATCAAAGATTATTATCACAGTACAAAGTAATCACTCTTCTCAGTCAACTTGATCCCATAGGCTTGTATAATATCCAGAACTGCAAATATACAGAGTTAAGCATAATTAAAAACATTTACCAATGATACCTCAAAAAAAAGGACCTCCCACAATATACAATTTACATTATAATGGCAAAGCAATTTTTAGATTGATTTGTTGGCCAAAAGAACAATTTTAGATTGATTTGATCATTATCTTCGAAGTAGAACCACCAGAGACGGGAAGTGGGTCAACTAAAGTACAGTAGCTGAATTATAAGATCTCTACCATTGATGTTATTGAAAAGTCAATGCATATAATTTTAATCAACTCATCCAATGGTCATTAAGTGATAATATAACCATACTTCAACCACTAAACATCCAAAGAATTGCATTCACGGCTAAAATATTTGAGAACTCAATGCAAAACAAGAGCTAGCATAATGAACCTAATTATAGGAAAATTCTAGTTTTAATAGGATCGACCTGTCTAAATATTTTCCCTAACTATAATTAATAATAAGAAACTGACTATCAAACAACAAATTCTATTAGTGTTAAGTGTTAACAGAAATACAATAATCAATAGAGGTATCTGTTTTCCGGCGCATAGACAATAAATTAAGCAAATAAATTATATTGCAGTCACCTGGATTGTATACTTCAGGTTTTAAAGGCCTTATGACACCTCTTGATTTAATCTTGTTCTTCAGCAGGAGCTGCAAAAATATATTTGATAAATTTTGTTAAGGACATTTGCTTGGATTACACAGTGTAAGGGAACAGGGATGAAAGACAAGTACCAGAGCTCCAGCAGCAGCAGGAATACCAACTGTGAGTGCCATGGCACTCGTGGTTTTTCCATTGACAGTCTTCCCAAATTCAAGCAATGTGGCTCTGTGATTCTCCGTTAGTGGGCTGCCTGGGAATTCTATTTCCACTTCATGGTGCAAAAGCACCATATCCTGAGTATAAATCAGAACAAACCTGAGTAAATCTATAACTCTGGTACACCGTATAATACAAGAATATTTTAATTAGTGATTTCTGGCAGGGAATTCCCACACATAATGAAGTAGATCATAGTAAAAACTTCTTCAATCCCTAATGGTGTTTAAATCATAGTAAGCTAATAATATTTTATTTTTCATAAAACTTAATTCCCTGAAATATCAGGAGGCCTTGGTAACCAATAGCCATGGAAGCATTATTCAAGTTTCAAAAGAAGATTCGAACATCTAAACAAGTTCAATATTTTACTGTATAAACACATACCTGCTCTGTGGCGGAGTAGGCTAACCTTTCCTCCATACGCAAACATATAACATCAAAAGCACATTGGCAGGAAACAGGGATCTCTGTTTGCTCATTAAGTCCCAAAAATCTATGAGAAAGAAGGAGCGAAGTCAGAGTCAAAGAGATAATCTACTAAATTGGAGGACAACAAGAAAAGGGTAAATGGTTTACATGATAGTTTTGGCTGTCCTCAAAGCAGTTCCTTGCTCCTTGCAATGTCCTAATAATAATATCCTTTCCATGATGTTTTTCTCTCCAATCAGAGGTCCACTAAGATCTTCACTTGCGATTTTGAGAAGTTCAAACAAAAATTCTCTGAAAGTTGGTCTCTTTCCGTTCTTAAGAATGGGATGAGCTTCAGTGTCAAAGAAGCCGATCCTCGAAAGTGTCCCCATGATCTTACTAAACCCTGTACAGAGCAACAATAATTCGGCGGCCATATTATTATTCTTATTCAACTGGTGAATCCGCCCAATGTATTATACTGCCGTCACAGTATTTATGACTCATGATTTTTTTCAAATTAAGATTATTTATGTTCATGTTCAATAGTTGCGATCAACCAGTCACAAATATTAACCGTAATAACTTTTCTAGAAATAACATGTATATGTTAGACCTTCATAGCGGAGGGTTCCACGGAAAATGGTTGATGCTTCAGATCCTATTCCATACAAATCTCCATAAATTAAAGAGTTCCGATTCGGAAGGCACTCCAAAGAGAAAGCAGGCAAGTCTGTTATCTGTAGTCTTGTAGCTGAATCATATAAGCTATCACCTGTCCAGACAACGGTAAGTTTGATATAGTAAGCTTATAAAATTTAATTGCAGGGAAACAGCTATAAGCAACGTAACAAAGAGTGGCAGAACGGGGATGGCACTTGTTCAAAAACATGAGATGGGTGTATTTTACAAAATCCTCAAGAAAAAAGGGAAAATGGAAAATAAAATGAATATGCCCATGCACACATCCAACTTCTTTCATGAAATTATGCTTATTAAAAGCTCACCATCTACATGTACAGTTTCACCAAAAGATCTGTAGGTGGCCGGATTACGCCCAGCTCGAATAGCCCCTGCTGGATTCCAACTGAAAAATTGGCAACTAATAAGTTCTTACAGCAGCAATTGCCACAAAATGATCATCAAGTTCAGACCTACATCAGGAAAAGTATCTAACATGGTCGCCTGCAGCTGAATGAGTGACAAGATGAAAGTACAAAAAAACAATGAGAAAAATTTATAATGCTTTTCACTCAAGGCAGCTAATGTTAGTATTCCATAGTTTGAGAAAATTTCATATTGTTTTCTACTCAAGATAAATTATAATTAGTATTCCATCGGTTCCGTATGTCATATCTGATTGAATCATGACTAATTCAATTGAAAACCCATATGAGACATTCCATGAAGTACGTAAATTTAAAACTGTGCATGTACATATGAGACATTCCACGAGGTACCTAAATTTATATGCTAATGGGTTGTTAGCTGCTGCTGGAGAGGGGAGTCCACCACAGTAAGAATTAAAAGACTTTACTTTCCCATTCCGCTCATGTGCTTGGTCGATCATCTTCATTGCCATCATGTGATCTGGAGCATCAAACGAATGTAAGGTTACAGTTGCAACATATGTTTAAAAAAAAACTTGTTGACTTCCTTGGATTTTCTAGAAGCTGCTTGTTCAGAATATGGAATAGTAAACAATAAGCGGTTTTGAATTAGTGGGAAAAATTTGAATTCATCTGAAATGATACGTTGTACATTAGTGTATCATGTTCCTTCAGTAAATAAACTTCTTCGATGGCTTCTTTCAACCATAGGCATTGTACAAGCAGCAATAAGTTAATTTATGCTGCTGAAGTCCTGGGAACTATAATCCAACGTCAAAATAAGTCTTACCTATCCCTGGGTCCAAGCCCAGCTCACCAAGAATTGTTATACCAGCATCTTTTGCCAAATCATCTAGCATTGTCATGGAGTTATCAACATAGCTAGCTGTGACCAGATGTTTTTTCAGCTGCATCGGGAAAAGGTCATTTATTTAGTTTCAATAAAGAAAGTTATGTCCACGCTTACATATTTTATCAAGAATATTAGCTATCCATTGAAGAAATTATTTCTTTAATTCTGGCTAGAAAACTATCGAAAACATTGGAATCATGGGAGCAGTTTATTTGATCGCTTCTGTTATGTCTCTTTCCCCCATTAAACCCTTTTTTTTTAATTCAAGAGTTGACTTCAATCAATTTTATGAATTATAAAGTCAATAAAATCCTTTCTGAATTTTCAATGTTCACCACCATCAGTATAACTTTTTTTCTAATGCTAGCTCAAATCCGTGCTTCAATCCATGCACGCAAAGCATTGAACTACAAAGGCACGAGTGAGCTAGTACCACCCTCAGTATAACTAGTCCTGCATTTAAATGCGGTATATCATGTTAGTCCAACAATGAATTAAAGATACTGTAACGTACCTCAATACAAGCTTTTGCTACCAAAATGTGACAACTAGCAGGCAGCAAACTTATAACAACGCCAACCTGTCAATCAGAAAGGAAAAAAAAATTGTTTGAGGCGTCATCAAAACCCTAAGAACACCAACAGAGATCAATATGCTGAATGCTGCCACATCAACAACTATGGCAAAACTGGGGAGTGGTACATTTTAGTAGAAAAGGGTAGTCGAACAAGTAACAAACCCATAGTCAGTATTAAAACGAGATGCACATGTATTATTAGTTCATTATATGGCTGTAGCATTAGATAGGCCAAGGTTACCACTGCAAAAGCATCAATTAAGATGATCTAGAAAGTACTTTACGAAAGCCAAAAGTAAATTGTGTTAGGATTTTTGGGAGGAAGAAACATGGAAGCTCTCATAATTTTTTTTTCTTTTTTCTCATGACTTTGCTTGATTCCTAGCTCTATAATAGGTACAAATCAGATTCCTTTTATAGAGGAAATACACATAATTAAATAAAAGATAAATAAAATAAAGTAACTACTTATCCCTAAAATCATGTACCCACTAGTTAACTCATACTAATTCAAAAACCAACTAAATCTCTAAAATTCAAATCTGATGCAACAGATTCATGCTTCCAATAACAATATTATTTTATTATTATTATTAATTCCCAACAATTCCTCCCTTAAACTGAAATTTCTTCACAAGAAAATTCAGTTTAATTAATAAATCTTCAAGTTTTTCCTGGATCATTTGTTCGAAGCTTCAATGATGCACTTTGTCATCATTAACCTATTTGGAGCACCATCTCTCCAAAAACATCAAATTTTGTAAGCTTCTCACAGAAGACCCACTTCTTCTACTCCTTTTTCTTGTGCACCGTTTGCTTGCTCATCTTCTTCGAGCAAATTCTTTCACCGAGCTCTCGCAATTATTCAACACAAATATCAAATCTCTAAAGTAATGGCGAGGATTCGATCCTCCCACTAGCAAAATTCTTTGTAGCAACATCATCTCAATATTTGAGAGATGTACTACTCTACCCTACCTCACAAGCTCTCAGGATTTAAAGCTCTGATACCACTGTTAGGATTTTTGGGAGGAAGAAACATGGAAGCTCTCATAATTTTTTTTTCTTTTTTCTCATGACTTTGCTTGATTCATAGCTCTATAATAGGTACAAATCAGATTCCTTTTATAGAGGAAATACACATAATTAAATAAAAGATAAATAAAATAAAGTAACTACTAATCCCTAAAATCATGTACCCACTAGTTAACTCATACTAATTCAAAAACCAACTAAATCTCTAAAATTCAAATATGATGCAACAGATTCATGCTTCCAATAACAATATTATTTTATTATTATTATTAATTCCCAACAAATTGTACCTGTGAAATATACTTATAAAGATTGGCATGGTCCATCACATCAAGCTGGACTCCTGTTGCACCTGGAATACCCTCAACAATCTGCCTTGATTATCAGTTTTATATCAAGAATCACCATTAAAACCCACTTCTGCTTCACAACTGAACTGATGTTAAAGCAAAATACTTAAGTCAAAATACCTGTTCTGCATCCCTCAGATACAGAGATCCCACAATGACTTCAATGTCAGTTTGTTCTTCATCATCTTCTTCCACCAATGCTTTATACCATTCACTGGATGTAAGACTTCCAATTGAGGATAACATTTCTGCAGCTGGCTGACAGACCCGACCAGCACCAAGAATTAAAACTGCAGCCTTCTTTTTTTGTTCAGGCCCATTCTTTAAACCGTTCTCTTGAACTTTGCCAAGCCTCAGTGAAATCTTAAGAGAAGTTAAATTATCAATGATTTGATCCAGAATTGTTCTATCATCTGCACCAACCTGTTCATAAGCACCATAGTAATGTCATTATTTATCCAACATAATTCACTAGCATGTAGTCTAAGGAAAAATTGCGAAGACATTGTCCATAGGAAGAGAAATCGTAGATATGTAATATTTAGATAACAACTTACTTCAAGTTCTGAGTATGACATAGCATCGGCATTCTGGCCCACTTGACACTTCACTAAGTGGAAGGAGCCTCCCAAAGCTTCAATAATATCTAAGGCCTCATTTATCAGAAACTTATCAAATAAGTGGCCACTCAGAGAAACCTGTCATTTATTTTTAGCCATCAGAAAGTTATGTAGAAGCTATAATGATTACCATGACTTGTAATATATAATTAATGGCTAATAATGCTAAGCCAAGCAACATACCGATATATGGTAGTTCTTATTGTGAGATAAAGAATTTTCTGATTTTTCTGATAATCCCCTGCGAATCAAAAGACAGACATTCCTGGTGAGCAAATTTCCATAAACTAAAAATGGATACAAATGGTGAAAGACAGTTGTTACTTTTATGGTGAGCAAATTTTAGCAGGAGAAGCCAGACCAACAGCAGAAAAGATTATACTATTTGAAGCTTATATTCTATTCAGAAAATTTACACTGAAGGATACAGACAACCAAGCATGAGAGAGTAAAGACATACTCTGTATCAGAGTTTCGCATGCGTGGAATATATTCAAATAAAGAAGTTAGCTCTCCTCCATGGGCTATGCAAGCTCTCTTCAAGTGTGCAGGCAAATCTGTAATTTCTGTAGCTGAAGCCAAATTTTTGACAAACTGGGAAAGTATGTTTCCAAAATGTTGGGAAGACTAGCCAGAGAAAAATCAATTGTTCAACATTTAGCATAACAGACAGCATTCTCTCATATAACACAGTAAAGAAATCCCCAAATTAGAATACACCAACCTCTTTTGCAAATTCTGTTGGGAGAATGTCTACCGCTAAACATATCACACCACTCCCCTCCATGTCAGCATGATACGAATCAGTTAAGGGATCATATCTGAAAAAACAGGGTTAGATCATGTCATCAGACCGGGTATAAAAGTTCTGAAACTACATATTAATAGTGGAACAGCCTGTTTTTTTATGTGCTGTATTAGTCTCAGCATTAACTACACAAAAGATATCACCAAGCAACAAATAATAGTAAATCCCTAACTTGTTTTCTAACACGGTAAAATTTACCTAAAGATATACTTCTTCAAATTCAACGTCACTGTTAGTAGGCATAATCCAGAATGCAACATTACTGCATTACCTTTACCCTTGCTTAACCATATTTCGTAATGCTAAGTATGTCCTAACTCCTGAGTCACAGTAAACTCCTAAAGCCCCAGCATTACTTTCCCTCATACTTTCACACTAATACATAATTTCTGCAATGGAGAAATTAGTGCAAATAGCATTAGTAGTAAGAGATTACTTGCCATCCCCAACTTTTAGCCACCTCCTTTTATACAAGAACCTTTCAAATTCTTATTATAAGAACTTAGTTCTTAGCTTAATTCATAAGTTCACCGATGGGATTAACTGATATTGACACTTGTGTGAAAAGGACATAGATGCCTCCAATCCATCCAAAAGAAAAACCCAGAGCCTACTTTGAAAGGTGAATTCTGGGTAGAAAGACAGCAATGAGAAGTTTCATACGGAATGCAGCTTTCTCTAAAGATCACATGGTGAATCCACATATAAAATTTTCAGTAAGCTCCAATGTTATTATGCACAGGTTCAATTCCAAATTCATGTATGCAGGTACCAGAAACAAGCGTGCCTTAATGATGAATCTCTTTTTCATTTCTATATTCTGATAGTATTTTATTCTTTCACCTTATTTTTGCAAAAGTATCAGTCAGGATAGTCATGAGATGATGACTTTGTAATTAATTAACTTGGCCATATGCATATATAAAGAGCCAACCCAGTTCGAGTCCCACTTGGTGGGGTGCTGGAGAAGGGAATATACTAGCAGCCTTACCCCTACTTCTACTTTTTTTGTAGAGAGGCTGGTTCGAACCCACGACCTCAGACTCCACGGCAAGCGTACTTACCGCTGAGCCAAGCCGGCCCTTCATATGCATATATAACCAATTATAAAAGTTCCAGTACGTTGTTTGGGCAAAATGCCAGAAATTCTATGATATCTAACATTAATAATGCATAACTACCATACAACCACTAAGTTCAAGACAAAAATAACAGTAAAGAGAGTGTAGACCACAGTAAAATTACTGAGATACTATACGAGTAGAATGATTCTAACAATGGTATACCTGAAGAAAGGAGAATCAATTGATGTAGTTTGGTTAACAAATTCTATTGAACCCCCTATATCACATGTTATGTCTGATACTCCTACAAGTGGGCAACCTTTTCTCGTTAAATCTTGAAACTGCTTTGTGCTCAACAGCCGAGGAAATCTGTTTTCCCAGTACATGCAATTGACTGAGAGAATTAAATTTAAGTAGTTAATGCTTGTTAGCCGTTAGTCAAGAAATACATACAAATATGCCACAGAAACTAAGTTGAAGAGCACAAAAAGAAACCTATTTGTCATGGTGAAGTGCATTAGAAACAGGACTAACTGACATTTGGAGAGTTAACTAGACATTGTTCAAAATCCTCTTAATCTACTAAAATTTTAAAAAAAAAAAATGTATTTTCAATGATGAAAACATAGAGTTCTTTATCTTTTTGAAATAGAATAAGAAAACATCCAAATAGAAAGTATTAGGAGTTGATTGAATAATTAGAGGGGGAGGGGAGGGGAGATTAATCTCTTTCTACTCTTCCCTTTGTTTGGTAAGTAGCTTCTCCTCCAAAATACCCCAATTTGGGGTATTTAGAATTTGTGAAGGGAGGAGGAGATCTCTTCCCCTCCAATCATCAACTTTCCAAACAAGGGGAAGAGGTCCCAAACCTCTACCCCTCCCTTCCCTTCTCCTCCTTAATCCCCAATCCATACATACCCTAAGAGAACAAGTCCATTTAAAAAAGTCAGTTAGTAGCCCAAGAAATGATAGTGCAAACCATAATGAAACAATTAGCTAAACGTAACATCACATATAAGCATATAAGTTGGATCAACAGCAGTAGCAAGTAAAATGGAACCTACCAATCACAGATGCGTAAGGGGCTACTGTTTCATGGAAAATGGGGTTGTAATGTTCCGGATGTGAATAATAGTCATCCTGAAATTACTAGTTAAGATTAGTAATAGTTTTAAGTCTAACACTGACTGATATAGAAAACACCAACGTTATTAAATCAATCAATGACCTGAAGGAAGATAATATAATTAATCATGAATTAATAAAAAAAAGGGTGAACTTGGGGAAAGCCAGGCCAGCCATAAGGCTATAAACAACATGCTGGCTGCAACACTTACCTATCAATAACACATTCAATGTTGCAGTAAGGAAATGATAATAGAAACCAAATAACTTTGCCAAGATTCACCCAGGAAAAATGCCATTATCAGTCTATATACACTAAGAGCAATGATGATGTTTTACAGCATCACTTTGTTTTTTGACTTTTCTCTTTCACTTGTAAACTTCAATGGCATTAAAATTGAGCTGGTTATGTACAGTGACGCCCAAATCAGTACATACATGTTAACAAAACAGGAGTCTGCATTCTGCAACCAAATTCATCCAAAATTGAGTAGAGGAGAATGCCAAAACTCAAAATAACAAATATCAGCTCACTCACTTTATCAAACACTTTGGTGGGATCTTTGGGTTCAACCATGTCTTGGGCTGTCACAACACAACCATAAACTTGGAAAACTCTTTTTGATGCATGACCTGATTGATTATTGCCCTGACCAACAAAACAATTACAAATTTAAGATAAAGAGGAGCAGGTGAACATAAAAATAATGCAAGAAAGAAAAATGAAAGGGAAATCTACATCAAACGTAACTAGAAAACATTTATGAGACTAAGTACAAGATAAGTTTAAAGGTACCTCAAAAGCAACACAATGAAATAACACTTTCAGCACCATACAAATTTATTGTTCTTATAAATATATATATATATATTTGAATCCCTAATTCTTTACCAAGCTTTTTGCATAAAGATTTTTAATATTATTTTACATATGATTGCTAATGGCGAACTTGTGGAAAATTGCTACATTCTTTCTCCGCACAGACTGCCCTTAGTTCAAGGAAATTTAGATTGGAGTTTCAAAATCATCAATCCATATTAAAGAACAAAGGTGATAAGAAACATGGAAAACTTTTGCTCCAGTTGGCCCACTTCATAATTTTAACCATTTTATCCTGTTCATATGCATTTTCATGAGTTTCCTCCTCACACTTTAACTCAATTTTTGGAGAAAAATAGAAAATAAAAATGGTCAAATATTATGGCTTCTTAACTGAGTTATGAGGACGAAATTATACAAGGGTCCAGAATTTTCCTAAATATTCATAGGAACTACTGTGGTATCGATAATTTACCACTTTATGAAGATCGTGAAGTTTACAGGGATCCACAAATGAGTGAGGAAGAAGCTTAAGAATCTCCAGTGCTCCTGCAGAAACTACAGGGAAAAAAAGAAAAAGTTTATTACAGTTCAATATTTATTTATTTATATTTGTAATAAAGAAAATGAAGAAGATTATATCACTGCTGTTTATAGTAGAGCTCAGAAAGATTGAATGCTATTCCAGAAAAATGAAAAACAACAGGTATAAACACAATGATATATCAGAAATTTTTATCCAAGGACACAGTGACTGTTTTAATTTCAGTTGGCGCCATTCCAGTTCAAGAAATGAGAGATAATTTGCAAATCCAAAGCATCAATGCCTAAAACAGCTAGAAAGACTATCGCCCTACCATTTCCTGAACCGGTAAATACAAAGACCAGTGGGCATATTCCCAATGGCAATCCCTGGGTTGCAATTTCTTCACCAACAGAAATCACAGCAGCCTTTGCAGCTGCCAAGGAAGGGTACATGTATGATGATCCCAGTGATAAGAAGGGTGTGGAATATCCAAGACTTAAAAACCCTGGGAGAATATGAACAAGGAAAACGTCAAGCCCAAGATTACTGGACTAAGTCAAACAATTCGTAACTTGCAAGCTTGGGAAATAACAAAGCTCATTGAAGAACATACGCTGTCCCAATCCACTTAAGAAGTCAATCATTCCCGCTCTGCCAGCGAATTTTCCAAATGCAATCAACCTCTTCCCATTCTCTCCAACAATTAGCTCATAATCATATAATGACACTCTCTCAGCTAGAATCTACAACCAAAAAAAAAAGTCAGAAGTCCAAAGAATTCCACTAGAAAACTGAAACAAAATCCCAAAAATCAAGAATCAGATACTCATATATATACCTTATCAAGCAAAGGCATGTTTTCTTTTTGAGCTTTAATAGTATGGGAGAAAAAGGCATAAGCTCTATCGGGCAAAATCATTTCGAGCTGCAAGAAAGCCATAGGCCAGTAGTATCAAAATTCTACTGCTCTCAAAACCAAATTAGAAGAACAAATGAGATTATCTGTGGCAGTATCGCACCTTTGGTTGCTTAATACCGAGGATAAGTCCACATTCTGACAAATCTTCGGAAATTTCACAGCCAACATCTTCATACAACGCATCATGATAAATCCGCTTAGTAGACGGCTGCACAATAATTCGAGACACCCCTGTCTTCTCCAATCCACCATGAAGAAGACGAGCACAGTGTAACGGAGTTAACGGCGCCCTTCTTTCCCATTTATTCACAGTCTCCGCAAGAATTCCCACTACTCCGTTCCCGAGCATCCTCGATTTTCCCGCCGAATGATTCCGCATACGAACATTCACCAGAATAATTCGCTAAGAAGATGAAATTAAAGTGAAAGCGAAAAGAAGAAATCAGTGATGATTCTCAGCCAACTAGCAGTGATTTTATTTGAAGAAGAAAAGTATACTATATTATGATGATTAGGAATGGCATTAAAGTGGTGTTTAATTTGTAGTGAGTGAAGAGAATGATAATGAAACGTCACGTACGTCACCAAAGATAGGCTTAAAATAGAGAAACGTTTTTGGAGTTTGGTGAGCATTATGTTAAGATAAGAGCGTATGAATGTGACAGCAATGGGGTTTGTTGGCGCTGATAAGGCTAGTCAGTAATCAGACAAAGTGAGTAAGTAAGAGAAGACGATTTGCTGAGTCTGTGAAGGTATGGATTGGAATTGGATCATGTGAAAATAAAAAAGGTATGCCAGGTGGGCCAGTACTAGGGCGCCACGTCTTATCCGAAGACGTTATGGAAGAAAATTTGTTGATAGAGACTTAATTTAAATTAAGGTCAAATTTTCATTATTGTCCTTAAAGTATAAGAAAAATTCTATTTTGATCATCAATTTCTTTTTTCTTCAAAATTTTCTATTTGTTACACTATTTATCTAAAATTGGTTCTATCAAATTTTTGTGGTTATCTCTAACTTTGTGGTTATCTTTTATATATATTATAATAAGTGCATATGATAAAAAGAATATTTTTCTTTCTTAGTCATCAATTCAAAATAAGTTTGTAGTTGATTTTTTTTAAGAATTAATAATTTTTTTTTTCTGTCTATTAACTCATTTATTATGACACATACAATAAATAAAATATTCAGGTCAATACATTTAAAATAAGGATTAATAAACTAATTTAATTATAAGATATTTACGTTTTATAATCATATTTTCTACTTACTATCATGTATTATTAATTTAGAAAGATCGCATTATATTAAATCATGACATTATTACTCAATTTGGTTATATTATATGTAATCTTTCAAGCACCATAGTTATTATATAAAGTAATTCAATCTGCAATTTATCAATACAATCTTTTACAATAAATTTTATTAATATGCCTTTTTTGTTGGCCAAGTACTAGTTTACGTTCGAACTTTCTTCAAGATAAATGGGATTATATGATGCAAGATATTCGTATACAAAATAAATCATTATGCCTGGCCAAAAAAAAATAAAAGATTATGGTTCCATGTGATGGAACATATTAATCGAAGATCGCACATAAAGACATAAAGAAGTAGCGATGTGCATCCAAAGATGTGACCCCAAAAGTGACACTTTTGCACGGAAAGGGAACGATACATACCACATTGTTTAATGCTTTATAGTTGGCAGTGGCACAGTACGTCACGACACGATACCACATGTGGTCAACACGTGAAATGAACCTCACTTATTATTAGTAGACCCATTTCTTTCTTTATGCTCATGTCATCAAATCAAAGATAAAGGGTTAAGTGCAATTTTGGTTCTTTATTTTTGGATAAGTTGCAATTCAATCCTTTATCTTTTTTTGCTGCAATGTTAGTCCTCTGGAAGTTTTTCAAAAGTTTCACTCATTGTTCCTAATAACTGAATGTGGTCATTTCTCTCTCGTTTTAAGTTCAAATGTGATAAATTATTAGTTATATGTTACTTTTGACGAGTCATTTCTTTGTTTAATTGGAGAGGTCAACAAATAAGATCAAATTAGGCTCCAAAAATGCATCACTTGCTTCATAGTCAAATGAGCAAAATTGGTCATATTTCTCTTGTTTCAAGTCCAATTACCACAATTCGGAGCTAGTGTTACTCGTGACAAGTATTTTTTTCTTCATAGTTAGGACTGTCATTAAATAAGATCAAATCAAGCCCGAAAGTTATTTTTATAATTTTTACTTTTTGGTCCCAGAACTATATTCGAGTCTGATTTAACCTCATTTGTTAATGGTCTCAATTAAAAAAAAAATCATTAAGAGTAACTCGTAGCTCTAAATTCATCGCAATCGGACTTAAACACAAGATAAATATGACTAACTTTTCAAGTCCAATTGCCACAATTCGGAGCTAGTGTTACTCGTGACATGTAACTTGAGATTTGTCGCATTCGAACTTGAAACAATAGATATATGACTATATTTAGTTCTTGGGATTCATGTGTGAAAATTTTAAGAAACTTAGAGACTAAGATTCCAACAAAAAAAGGATAAAGAACTAGATTGCAAACTAAAATTATAGTTTGACCAATTAAATAACTACTTTTCTTAATTGAGAAAACTCTTGTATAATTTTTTGTTAAGAGAATAAACTAACAACTAAAGTTGAACCCATGTTAATTAATTAGTTAATGGGTAAAAGGATTCATTTTTCACATGTCAAACAATGAATTGTTATTATATTAATCTTTCTTTTTATGCACTACATATCTATAGATTATAAGTAAATCATCATTGATTAAAAAATATAGGGTAATTCTCTTGGTTTTTGGTCCTAGTTTTGGCCTTGCTTTAAATTATATTAAATTTACAATCAACTCAATATAATTAGTAATCAAAATTATTTTATGTAATATATACAGAGAGAAATTTAAATGATTGCAACTGCAATAATGCATACGATTATTAACCATCACAGATAAATAGTTAAACGCAAACTTTTATTCATCGTTAACACATTGCAATATTTAAATACTTCTATATTCTCAAATACTACATATATAAAAGTTAACAGCTTTCTTTTTAAAGAATTTGAATGTTCATTATAATTTATATATATCAAATTTAATGAACACTTCAGATCTTATTAAGTAGTATTTTATTTTTTACACGTGCACAATGTCAATTGATTTTTATCAATAGTGATAAAAATATATATTTTTTTTTGTCAGAATAAAAATATTATCACAATTGTTTTTTTTCTTTTAGAAACGGGGTGGGGTTATGGGTCATCTACTAACAAAAATAGGCGTGGGTGGACCTCTCCCTAGTATAGTCATATTTTTTTGTCACTATTACATGGGCCATTTTTATTTGGGCCATTTCTTCATGTAGTTTCAAGATGGACATTGAGTATTGCAAGTTAGCCTTTTTGTTCACTGTCCAAGGCCTTCTATCATTCTTTAAAAAATAGTTTTTGTTTTTGTTTATTTTCATTAGAGACAATCACATGACAAAAAAAAAAATTAGAGACAATCACTACTTAGCATTAAATGTAAACACTTCTCTCAGTGACAATTTGAATTTAAATTTACTATGAGAGACTACTCCCTTTTCTAGACCAACTCCTATTGGTAAAAAATAAAAGGTTTTCTTAACGTCTCGCTCCATGTTTCCTTTGTTAGGATTTTTACAATAGTAGTGTGTCTTTCGTAAGAAGTTGTTAGTCACAACTCATGCTTTCTCTTCTTTGTTTTTTTCTTATCTTAATAATATTGTCTTCTTTTTGCATGTAGAAGAGTCTCTTTTAATAGTGAGAAGGGATTTTTTTTTTTGGAAGTTTTATATCTTCCTTTAAATCTACAACTATAACTCATAAAATAAGGTGACGATGAAGACTCTTCACAGAAGATTACAACTTGCAAGGTGTATTATTTTGTATTTTTATTTATAGACATCTCTTTTATTATTCAAATGTTTTGTTATTCTAAGGTCTAAATCTTATTGTTTTCAAGTTAGAATATAAGGGTATACGTGTTGCCTTTATTTTCATGTTTTAGTCTCTTGTAGCTTAATAGCACAATCTTATCGTTTATCTGCTATATATTGAGTGCCTTGTTGTATATCTTTTATATTTGGCCTTTTACTTTCATGTTTAGTCTAAGCTTAATATATAGCAATCTTATTGTTTATTTGCTATATTTGTATATCTAATATTTGGCCTTTAAGCCCCATGACTGAGGAGACACTTGACTCTCCTTTACTATTCCATTACATCTTAATAAAATGTTTCTAACATAACATTTAGTTTATTGGAGTCATCTTATTTCCTTTCATTCTCTTTTTTACCCTCCATCCAAATATAAATTATTATCCATTAAAAAATTATTTATTTTTTTTATTAAATTATTGGTGTGATCGCATAGTAAATGAATACTATATTGGGAGTTCAGAAAGTGCAACAGAAGCGTCGGTTGCTACTATAAAATGGGCTAATGGGTGGTAATGAGTAATGACAAGTGTGATTTGGTAATATTGCTCTATCCACTGACAGCACCATTAATCATATTCATATATCTCATGTGTCTAAACTGCTCTTTCACAGATCTTGCAAAAATTTATTGAAAATGATGCTCGGATTTACTATTAATAATGATATTAATGACAAAATCAGCGTATATAATAAGCCCCCGAACTCATCATCGAGAAATATATTGTATGCCATATTGACTTTCATTACAAAAAAACCATTATATATTTTTTTTTGCGGATCCACTTAATTTTATGAATGAAATTTACATGCAAAATTTCAAATATAGATTATAAAGATTTTTTTTTTAAAGACATCGATCGATCCATGACTATACGACGTGACGTTCAAAACACAGAAGTTTAAGATTGCAATTTACAATTGAAACAAAATGAGCATAAAAACTATCCACCCGGTTGGAGTAAACAACTTAAAAGTGACTTTTTAAACATGTTACTTCATGCTATTCTAGATTATAACATGTTTTATTTACTTAATGATATTTAATTATATTTTTTAAAATATTTGATTTCTCATCTCTAATATTACTCCCTCCGATTCTATATATATGATGTTTAAGGTAAATACACACAGATTAAGAAAATGATTGGCTCACCTAGAATGAAGAGAAAAATGAGATAAAAAGACTAAACTATCCCTATTAAAAATAATAGAAATACTTGAGAAATGTTTATTCATTTATGATTCTACTATATTTAATAGGGATAAAATGGTAAACAAATAATTAATGCTATCTTGAATTTATAAAACATCAGATATTTTGGAACAAAAAAAGTTCTCCAAAACATCAGATATTCAGAACTGGAGGGAGTATTACTTAGCTTATTACACAATATTATATAACACACTCTTTACGCAATAATATATTCTTTTTATTTGTATGATTAAAATAATTTGATATAATTGGAAATAATTAATATGATTTGCTCGTTTAATAAGTTCCAGCTTATTATATATATTATCTTACATGATATATTGATATGTATATTCTTGGTCTTAGATGAGTGGGCGGATATATATATATATATATATTACATATGCACTCTCGTATATTTATATATACAAGCTTTAATAATAGGGTAATATGTAAATGAATGAGCTGTCATAAGTTTGTTACTCATTCTCTTATTACACAATACACAATGCTAAGCTATAGAATAGAATTGTATAGAAGCTTCACATTATTCTTTCATTAATGTATATAAATATCCATTACTGATTCAATACAATCAAGGCATTATTTCATAATTTCCTTTTTGGTTATTTCTTATATTTAAATCCACAGGATTATATCGTGTTTGCAAACATGGATGGATTGGCTTAAAGCTTAATTAAGGTTAAACTATAAAAGTGGCCGAATATTCATGTACTAGAGGCTTTGCGTGCTCTAACGGGCACGCAAATATGTATGTAAAATAAGGGACTAAATTGTTAACTTAGTAAAGAAAGAGATACCAAATAGTAAATTTTCTCTTATTTTTAATTTCATGGACTATAGTTTTAAACATGGACGACGAAAAAGGGGTGGAGCCATATAATATAAGATATATATATATATGTTAAAACTTAAAATGTTGGATTAATTAGGCTAATTTGGTTTTGACTTAATTCTCTAGATAATTAATAACAAGTTGGTACATTGGATTTTTCAGCTAGACTAGCCAGTTGAGTATGGTTTTCTAAAATTCGCTTTAAATCACATATATATCAATTAAAGCTCATATTAAGGCATAAAACTTATATTACCGTATTAGGCTCTGTAACCGTGTTAGCTTCCTCTTTCTTACCATATCTTTAATTCCCTTAACGAAGAAAGCTACGTTGATAGAATTCCAAAGACGATGTTTCGCTATATATTCCACTTCAACCTTCAAAATCTAATTAATTAATTAATTAGTTATTCAAATTAATCCAGAATCCAGACCGAAATATATAGTTAGACTAGAGTGATTTTTTTTGTTGGCCTGAAGATCAGACCGGAGTGAATTTGGCCGTATATATGTGTGTTAACATGTAAATGATGTAATTATCAGAGCAGGCTAATATTATATGTAATAATAATTTTAGGCTTAAGTGCACTTTTGGTCCCATAACTATGATAAAGGTTTCATTTTGGTCCCATAACTTTTTTTGTTGCAATTTTAGTCCCATAACTATGACAAAGGTTTCATTTTGGTCCCATAACTTTTTTTGTTGCAATTTTGGTCCCATAACTTCTCAAAAGGTTCCACCGTTAGTCCCTTGGTGAATTCCATCCATATTTAGCCGTTAAGTATGACGTGACAAAGTAACTAGGATCATGATGTGACAAAATAAGATGAAATGGACTGAAATAGGATCTATATGCAAAATATTAAAACTTATCTATACCAAACCACAAAATATACAAAGAGTGGTACTGACAGGGACCAATCTGGTGGGGAAGAATTCNAGAGATAAATGAATGATAAAGGAGGAAAATAAAGGAGGGAGAGATAAAGGTAAAACAAACAACATTTGTAACTGTAGCTCTGGTAGTAAAGGAGTACTGAGAGATAAAGGAGGATAAAAGAGGATAACGGATTATCCAAATGCACCCTTAGTGTACCGGTAGATCATCAACGTTATAAAATAATGGAAAACAAAACATTATAGAGGTGGATAAGTAATTAAATATACAATAAATTAAGAATCTAATTAACAAGATGCTCGTGTCCTGGTAAAAAAAAATCTAAACAATAGAAAATTAAACTAAATGTGAGAAATGTATTTAACATAAAAAGCAAGATCAATATATATATATATATCAACACCAATACACCATATTGAATTTTCTGATGCAATTATATATATATATATCAACACCAATACACCATATTGAATTTTCTGATGCAATGGATATGATTTCGTACCCTGTGTCCCAAAATATAACGTTTTGTGTTAGTTATTGCTCATATTATTATTATTAGTACTACAATTATTAAATTGCATTTAAGCTTGTGTACGTTCATTTAACTGTATGCAAAGATTCACCATGATAATAATAAGCTATAATAATTAGCATCATCAAACAACTGTACTTGGCTAGCTAGTAGTAGTAGTAATTATTATGACCGTCATCACAAACATTAATTATATGAATTATGATGATCATATATACTCTTATAATTAATAAGAACTCAAATTTTAATGAAAAATCCTCATAATTTCTTTGTTTCTAAGTATTTACAGTTCAAAATTAACATTAGGTCAAAATCTCAAATTGGTCCCATATATATGGGATAAATTTCAAATTAATCCTTTATATTTCATTAATTTCAAGTTGATCTTATATATTTCTATAATTTTTTAAATTAGTTTCAAATATACTTTTAAGATACATTTTGACCCAATTTGTTAACGATGTCAACTTGATAGAAAATATAAAATTCTTCAAGAGTTAAAAACCCCTTCCAAATTGACGTTTGAACTATTGTCGTGTTTTGGGTCAAGCATGGACATCAGCATTGGATAAAGTTGTCAAAAATTTAAAACTCCTTCATTAATTATAAAAAATAATATGAATTAATTGAGTTGTGCATAAAATTTGAATACGACGTTCATCTAATGAATACCTCAAAGTTTTATCACTATTTTAAGTCAAAATTTTATCACTATTTTAAGTCGAAATTTTTAAAAATTGAAAACCTATTAAGAAAGACCAATATGATTCGAGTGAGAGCACAAGTTGAACACTCATAATCTATTGATTTGTACGTCTATAACAGAAATCGTAGCATTAAAATTTGAGCAGCATTTTGCATTACCGCTTTAGAGAATAAGTGTGTGCAGAAAGGCGACCTACACAATAAATAAAGTAAGAAGAAATAAAGAAATGAATAAAAAATCTTAATGCGGTTTGATATCTCAAAACCTACTCTATGATCTCATTAGACAAATTTTACTATTTATAATTTTTACACGGAAAAAATTACAAACCCTCTTTAATATAATTTTTAAACGGAAAAATTATAAACTCACTCACATAACTACTCAAGTCCCTTTATATTCATATATTAATAATTTCGCGGTACTGTATTAGGCTATGTAACCGTGTTAGCTTCCTCTTTCTTACCATATCTTTAATTCCCTTAACGAAGAAAGCTACGTTGATAGAATTCCAAAGACGATGTTTCGCTATATATTCCACTTCAACCTTCAAAATCTAATTAATTAATTAGTTATTCAAATTAATTCAGAATCCAGACCCAAATATATAGTTAGACTAGAGTGATTTTTTTTGTTGCCCTGAAGATCAGACCGGAGTGAATTTGGCCGTATATGTGTTAACATGTAATTATCAGAGCAGGCTAATATTATATGTAATAATAATTTTAAAATTTTACATATTTAGGGTGCGTTTGGATTAAAAGTTAAGTTAAAGGAGGATAAAGGAATGGGGGAGGTAATAAAGGAGAGGTCAAGGATTTGTGTTATAAAGGAGGATTTTAGTAAATTGTGTTTGGGAAAATGAGAGATAAAGGAGGAATTATGATGTGAAATTATTTTAAAAGGTATGTAATGATTGTGGTGGGTTGAAATAATAGTATTGTTATTTTAAATTTGTATAGGGGTAAAAATGGTAAAAATAAAAGAGGATAAAGGATTGTTGTTTTTTTGTTTGTTTTGGTGTTAGTAAAGTGGTATGAGTAATGATTGCCTCGAAATTTGTGCTAAANTTAATAAAGTAATATGATGTAAACATTGCCTCGAAATTTGTGCTAAAAGAGAAGTTAATAAATGAGATTTTTGGAGTGGTATGATAAAGGAGGATGGAGGTGTGGATGTGGGACCAAAATGTGTTTTTTGAGTACTGAATTGTAAATTTTTTAGGACTAGATTATATNGGACCAAAATGTAATTTTTGAGTACTGAATTGTAAACTTTTAGGGACTAGATTATATATTTTTTCTGTTTACCGTCTTTTAATTTTATTTTAAAATTTTGATACTACAAAAAATATTACCTATGTATATAATAGAGAAGGGACCAAAATTTATATTTTCTGGGGTATGAATTATATATTTTTCTAAATTTTCTTCTTCAGTAGTTGCAGAACAAAAAATATTAGCCATATATATACAGAATGATGGACCAATATGTATATTTTTTACACTTCAAAAAATATTACTTATATATATACTGGAGGAAGGACCAAATTGTAANCACACCCGAGCGCCGCCGCCGTCAGCCACGAGCACCGCCGCCGTCGCCGTCAGCCACGAGCGTCGCCGCCGTCACCGAAATGTTTCTCGCATTTCCTTTCTGTTTTCATACTTCCATATTCTGTTTCAAAAATGTTTTTTTTGTCATTTGCTTTGCCTTTTGCGTCGACAGGTTTGTTCTCTCGGTTTGTGAAGTCGTCGATTAGGTGTGTGTCCGATTTCCTCTGCCACAGTCGTCGCTTGCACCTCCGCCGCGTCTCCTCCCGCCATCTCCGGTAAGCACTATCGCCCATTTCGATTTGTTTGTAGGCATTTCGTTGTCAGGTTTTGATGTAGGAGCACTGTCGCCCATCACCGTTTGCAATGCTGATTTTGGGTTTTGGGTTTCATTTGGTTTTCATTTTCCATTGTCATTTTGTGATTTCCTTGGCAGATAGTTGAAATGAGGGATTTTTTATAGAAGATTGAGAGTTCAACGGTATAAAGTGGAATTTTTTATGTTGCTGAAAAATCGCATTTGGATTGCGTCTCCTACTGTTAGACCTGCTGAAATCAAGCTGCTTCACCCTACCCCTACAACCTAGGTATGTAAACATTGGTTGAAAGAAATTCTTGCTGCACCTTAACTTCAAGTCAAATAATTATCTAGACAATGTGGTACATCATAGCATCTGCTGATGTAGTTTGGACTTGAGAGGTATATGTACCACCGACTACATACTTGCATGATGATTAGGAGCTGAAAATATTTGCTTTTGGGAATCTTTTCTTCTGCAGGATTACTGTTCTCCACTTGCAGTGACTAAAATTCTTCAGCTACATACTTGATGAATAAATGGAGAAAAGATAAAATGAATAGCATGACATGAAGTCATGTGACAATGACTCTTTATGTTGGGATAATTGAGCTCTTGGATTTTTGCTTCTATGTTTTATTACATTGCATTCAGTTGCTTGCCCTCTGTTTGTGAAAAGAACGAAAAACACCCCTATTGCATGATTGGTCTAAGTTCTACTGATTTTGTTTTGAAAAATTCAGCATCGTCTGGTGGCCTTAATTTTTTTGTTTGGAGAGATTCTGTCATTAGGATGGCTTATGGTTCATATTTTGTTCGGAATGATTATATATTCTTAGTCCTAAGGTATTAGTAAGCCTGAATCAGAATCAAACTCTCTATCTGTGTTTTCTTATACAGAAAACACATAGCTGACCAGCTATGTGTTGGACATTGTAGGGTAAGTTTCTAAACTTCTTAGTTTTGGTTTTGTGACTCTTGATTTTGATTGGACATTGCAGTTTTTAACAGTGATGTTTCCACATTATTTGCTTTTGGTAAGCTAAAATAGGTAGTAGCATTTGATCTGATTGTCTTTGTTGATGTTTACCTGTTTCTTTATTGGATTTGTTTGTTATTGACTACCTGTTTCTTTTATTTCTTAATTGCTTATATTGCCTGAAAGTTTCTTAATTCAGTTAGTTGTACTGCATTTCTGAAGTCTAATGTTTATTTCTCCTATAATTGATTTCGAGGGAAGTCTAATGTTTGTTTTCTTAATTTCAAATTTCCACATTGCCATTTTCTTCTTTGCCACTGATGGGGACAGGTTTTGGCAAGATGCAGAGGTGAAAATATAAGCACTCATGATGAGTTGCTGAATGAAGGAAAAGTAGCAGCAATTGCAGAAGAAAAAGAAACTCATTCATTTGAAATTGATCCTTCTAAGGTAATGCTGGTGTAAGCATTAACAAGCATTGCATGTTCTAACATTAGGGGCATGGAAACGTGATGCTGAGTTTCCTTTAAAGTTTATTGTACATTAGTGAAGCTACTGAAGTGGCTAAACCAAGAAAATTCGTTAACTAAATTATCAATTTTGTTTTTTCTTTAAAGCTAAGGTAAATACTGAGTTTAAGGCTAGAGTGCATTACTTATCTCCTCAACTCCTCATCTAAGTTTTCAGAACTCAAGGAACATTGATGGATAAGGGCAACAGAACACAAGCTTCAAGCTTCAAGCTTCAAAGAGAGATAAGTATTTTCAGCCACGGATTCAGTTTGCACATTGCAGGTATGTGTTCATAAAGGGCTTTCCTTACTAATTTTGAGGTTAGTGGTTGCAGGTGCTCAATCAGGAAGAGACACCCCCTTCTTTACATGCTTGCATTTGACAAAAGGAGGAAAATGAATGCAGCGATAAGAAGAATTGGATGAGTTCCGTTCAGCTATGGAATTCGACTGTTTATCCTAATGCTCCTGAACAAAAACAACCTTATCAATTAGATATCAAGGTAAAAGTGGTTTAAGCAATAGCATTTATGGCTGCTTTGATGCTATATCATATTAAATATCATGTGAATTTACATATTAATTTGGTGTTAATCAGAAAAGCGAAGAAGAAGAAGAAAAACAAAAACAAGCTGTGGGTGAGGATCCTTTCCAATCTTATAGAAATATAAATGGAAGTGGGGTCTTCATGCCTTTCACAGCATACTCTGCTGCTGTCCCTGCTGTGCCTACTTTGGTAACCAAGGAAGAAAAGGAAGAATATGATATTAATGGGCTTTCTCTTCAGACTCCTGGATTTACTAATCTGAAGGAGGGATCTAATAATTCTAATGGATCAAGAATCAGCTCTGGAAAACCGGATTCATCATCTCCTGGTAGTGATCAGCCAACTTTACGCACTGGCCATTCTAACTGGAAACAGAGGAGGTGTTGGTCGCCGGAGTTACATCGCCGCTTCGTCAATGCCCTTCATCAACTCGGAGGTTCTCAAGGTTAGAGATTGAAAGTTACATCAATCTCCAGATAAAATTAAACAATTACTACTATTTTACTAATCTTTTGTTGTAGAAAGTAGCTAGACTACATGTTACAACTGTCTTGAAAGTTGAAACTGCAATATCCAATGTGTCTACTATTCTTACCATGGGGGATTTATATAACATTCAATTTCTGCTTCACTGGTTAGGAAATTATGGATTACTCAATGGGTGAATGTGCCAAAACATCCAATTTTGATGGTGATGAATATGAAACTAAAAAGTGTTCGTTCCACTAACTTATAAGAAAAAGATATATGAGATGTTATGTATTGCATATCATCTTCCAAATGAAAGCATGTTACTCCTATGTCCCTACTAATTCATATCTTGCGAACAAATTTTGCAGATCATATCACCCTTTTTGTTTTATCTCTTTGTATCTAATTCACAGCATGTCTGGCTTTTTCCAATTGCAGCTGCAACCCCAAAGCAGATTAGAGAACTCATGCAGGTTGATGGCCTGATAAATGTATATAACTATATATAGTTATATATATTTATATATATAGTTATATACATTTATAAACAATGTTAATTCTATTAATAGGTATAAATATAAATATATAGTTTATTAATTTTTTATTAATAAACACTAGCATTTCTCTAAGATGATATCCTCATTAGCTTTTCTCTAATAATTAGATTCTATGAATTTGAGTCAATATAAAGCTAATTGATCTTTCTCTTTTTTTTTTTTTTTTTCAAATTGATCTTTTTTTAGTCATTTTTGGTTCAATTTGATCTTTTTTTAGTCAGTTTGTAGACACAGTAGAAGGAAACGGTAGGATAGAGTTTAGTAGTATACTGCAAATCCTACGAATTTCTTTTCATTTTGTATGGGTTTCTGCAAATGTTTGCTGCATATATGGGTTTCTGCAAATGTTTTCTTCTCAGGATTTGTTCAAAGCTTGCTTACAGTATTTCTCTGGATACTTGCTAATTTTTGTATTTCTCTGGATAGTAGCTAACTTACCATTTGTCTGCATTTCTCTACTCTACCTTCTCAAATTCAGTTACATAGACTTGCAAATTACAATTCTGTATTTCTCTGGATAGTTGTTAATTTTTTTGCAATATGCAGCTTCATTACACTTGCAAATTATAATTCTGTATTTTTCTGTCCAATTCAGTTTGATAGCTACTGTATTTTTGTATATAGAAGCCAATATTGTCTAAACCAGTTTCATGAATTCCATAGAATTGTAAACAAACACACCCGTGCGAACAAACACACCCGTGCGAATGCACGGGTACCATACTAGTATGTAATAATCTAGTGTTTTATTACAATATTGGTTATAGTGTGATAGTGAAGATTTAAACTTGAGGAAATGACGCTGGTTGAATTTCCATGGGAATGGTTTGGTATACCCTTTTGAAAAGTGACATAATGCATATATACACACACACGCCGACACTTCTCACTCTAGCATTTGCACATACATGAATCAAATACAATTAATCCCGAAACCTCAAATCTCAAAGGTCACTCACACAACAACATCTGGTTCCTTTTTTAAGACCCTAAGCTACTACTTGTTTAGATGCTGACTCTGCCATCTTCTTCACTCAGCTAGCCATGTTATTAAATTCCCTCACCTGCCATTCTAACCAACACTTTCCATTCCTCTCTTCTGATCACTTCCCTTCCATTATATATTCTCTCTTCCTTCCTTGTGAATTTCTCTGCATTTCAAAAATGGTGTCTCCAACATCCTCCTCCACCATAATGTTCATCAGCATGGTGTTCTTGGGCATGCTGATTGTGGGTCATAGTGATCGCAGTACTCTGACTGGTTTTTCGGACTCAGATTGCTTGAACGTGTCGCCTGCGACTTTTGTTGGTTCAGTTCGATCAACCATGGGTGTGTTGCAGCACGTTGTATCCATCTTGTCTCACTTCTGTAATAAAGACCTCCTCGATTTTCGCCTCGCTAACGCGGTTTCTGACTGCATCGACTTACTCGATTTCTCTCTTGATGCTCTCAACTGGTCTGCCTCTTCTACTGAGAATCCCAGAGGTACGAGCCGTTCGCATTTTCTCTCACTTCATTGTTCTTACTCTGTTTCCTCTGTTACTTAGAAACAGGGCATCTCTACCTTTTTCTTTAAAGAAAAAGAATGTGTCAAAACCTCATTTTGTCGAAATGCAAATTTGATTTTATATTTTTTGCTCAATTTTCACTTTGGTCTTTTATTTTATTTTATTTTATTTTTACACTTTTAGTCTCTTATCTTTGTAAAATGTCTCAATTCTACCTAACCTAAAGATATAAAAAAATATGAGACCAAATTGGGACTTGACCCAAATATATGAGAGTAAATATGCAACAAAAAAATATGTGATCAAATTGAGAACTAACTAAAAAATATGGGACCAAATTTGAAGTTTGATCTTTTTTTCTTTTAACATTTAGTATTTAGTCGTTTTTATGGCAAAACACCCTTTTGTGCCCTTAACGTTTGCGGTGATTTTCAGTTATGCCCCTAACGTTTCATTTGTGTCAGTTGTGCCCCCAATGTGAAATGTTAGTTTCAATTATGCCCCAAATTTCAATCATCTACAAAAAAAAACACAATTTTCGCACGATTTGAGCTCGGTTTTGATCAGATTTCATATGGGTACTCATTTTCGACTCCTAAGGATCATTTTGCACATGGAAATTTTGAGAAAAATGCTTCGTTTTGCTGCATTTTGTTTTGGTCCTTTTTGGGGTTCATCGGGTCCGATTTTCTTCGGATTTGGGGCTATTTTAAACTTAATCTTTGAAATTGATCCAAGGAATCAAGTTTGTGATGTCCGAAAATTAAAACCCATATGAAATCTGATCAAAATCGAGCTCAAATCGTGCAAAAATGGTGTTTGTTTTTGTGGATGATTGAAATTGGGGGCATAATTGAAACTAACGTTTCACATTGGGGGCACAACTGACACAAATGAAACGTTAAGGGCATAACTGAAAATCACCGCAAACATTAGGGGCACGAAAGGGTGTTTTGCCCGTTTTTATTTATTTTAATATTAATTCAAAATATGATTCTCTTTGATATTTGATCAAAACAATTTAATATATTTTAATTAGTTAGGAATCGATTAAGTACTTCGGTGTAAATTCATCTGCAGTAGATTATTTTAATGTCAGCTCAAAACATGATTTTTTTAATAAAACAATTTCTTTTTTTATACATGTCCTAAACAAGTAGATTGAAAGATAAAGGAAAATTCTATAAGAGAAAAATTATCAGTCTTAAGTGTACATATCAGATACAATGATATAAATAAGATATAATAATGTTTTGGACTAAAATGAGAAAATTTGAAGATCAAAATGAAACTCATCCTATAATTGGAGGACTAAAATAAAGTTTGGACCAAAAGCTCATGTACGTTATTGTGATTATAGGGAGGCGAAACGGGACAGGAAACTTGAGCTCTGATTTGAGGACATGGTTGAGTGCTGCGCTAGCTAGTCCAGAGACATGCATGGTTGGGTTGGATGGCACAAACGGCAACATGGTAAAGGATCTTGTATCACCCGCTCTCACCCAAGTCACGTCAAATGTTCAACATTTGCTAACCCAGGTTCGCAGCTCTTATGATAATCCCAACGCCCACCCAGAAAACACGGGGCAACAATACCCTTCGTGGATGAAAGCAAGGGAGAAGAAGATGATCGAAGAAGAAGATGAGGTTGTGGTGGATGCTGTAGTAGCAGCAGATGGAAGTGGAGATTTCACGAGTGTAGGAGATGCGATTGAAGCAGCACCTGATTATAGCATGAGGCGATTCGTGATTTACGTGAAGAAGGGTGTGTATGTAGAGAACGTGATGGTCAAGAGGAACAAATGGAACCTCATGATGATCGGAGATGGCATCAATGTAACTGTCATCACCAACAACCGAAGTTACGTCGACGGTTGGACCACTTTCCGAACCGCCACTTTCGGTAACAACTAGCTATTTAACTAACTAACACAACTCACTCTAACAAACTCACAAATTAACAAGGATAAAATGCACGTTTGATCTCATAATTTTTGTTCTTAGGTCTAGTAACTTTTTTTTGTTATAATTTTGGTCTCATATTTTTTTTGTAAAATGTTGCAGATTTGATCCTGCATCACTTTTGGTCCCATATCTTATGGTCAAGTTGCAGATTTGATCCTGTATCACTTTTGGTCATATTTTGTGGTCAGGTTGCAAATTTGGTCCTGTATCACTTTTGGTCTCATATCTTGTGGTCACGTTGCAGAATTAGTCTCATACATTTTTGTAAAAAGTTTCACATAACCCAAAGATATAAGACCAATTCTGCACCTGATCCAAAGATATGAGACCAATTTTACAACCTGGCCAAATAGCCAAAAGATATGAGATCAATTATGCAACCTGACCCAAAGATATGGGACTAAAAATGCAACGTAATACAAGACTATATCTGTAACTTGAACAAAAGATATGAGACCAAAAGTGCAACAAAAAAAATTATAAGACCAAATTGAGATCTTAGCAAAAGTTATGGGACCAAAAGTGCACTTTAGCAAATTAACAATAGTTGTTAAAAAAAGTTAAAATTTCATTTTGGTCCTTAAATTATTTTAAAAAAAAAAAAAAAAAGCGTTGATGCTTGCAGGGGTTAGTGGGAGAGCGTTCATAGCAAGAGACATTACATTTGAGAACACAGCAGGTCCGAGGAAGCACCAAGCGGTGGCACTAAGATCAGACTCAGATCTCTCTGTATTCTTCCGATGTGGGATCTACGGTCACCAAGACACCCTCTACACTCACACAATGCGTCAATTCTACAAACAATGCACCATCAAAGGAACCGTAGATTTCATCTTCGGAGACGGCACTGCTGTTTTCCAAGACTGCATGATTCTCGCGAGAAAAGGCCTTCCCAATCAGAAAAACACCATCACGGCTCACGGAAGAAAAGACCCAAATGAACCGACCGGGTTCTCCATACAATCCTGCACCATTTCGGCTGACCCGGACCTTGGTCTTTGGGTTAATTCCACAGAGACGTACCTTGGGAGACCGTGGAAAGAATATTCTCGAACCGTTTTTATGCAGTCGTATATGAGTGATGTGGTTAAACCGAAAGGGTGGCTCGATTGGGATGGGAGTGATGCTTGGTGTAATACCTTGTTCTATGCGGAGTTTATGAACCGCGGTCCGGGCTCTAGCCTCGTGGACCGAGTCAACTGGACCGGGTTTCATGTGTTGAAAAACTCGAGCGAGGCTCGTAATTTTACGGTGGGTCGGTTTATTGAAGGGGATTATTGGCTCAATTCTACGGGTGTAGACTACACTTCCGGCTTTTGAGTTCCATAGAATTAGAACAAACACAAATAATTTGCACTTTGGGGGCATATATACAATATTATACATATTATTGCCTTGTTTGTTGTAAACATGTAATTGTCCTGTACTTAATTACTTATATATATTATAGTGGTTAGCTGGTAATTTACAAAAAAAAAATAACAGATATATAAGAGAGATTGGGTTAGTTAGTGGCAATTGTTGGTGTGTTGTAATTCCTTGATTGTATAATATATGATATATTTTTCTCTTGAATTAAAATATAATCGCAAAATGGAATTTAAAAAATATATATAACTGAGCATTTTTTTTGGACTCTGAACTATTATTATAAAACATCAAATTAATATTAGGAAATAAGAACCATAAGAGATTTGTAAGAATTGAGTGATGTATTGCAATTAATTTAACTGTCACAAACACCTTCACAACTAAACATTACCTAAAAAAGGAGTCATCTTGTCTTCTATTTTTTCTATTAAAAATTTCATTAGTGTTATTTGACAATATTATGATGGGATGTCCATAAGTCTAAAAAAAAACTTTCAATCAAATATCATTTTATGTAATTCTTACTTTGCTTGAGGTCATGTTTAATTCTTATAATTTATAATATTATAAATAGATGATGTACACAAGTGTTTAAAGCACCTCCATGAAATGAACAATATATTCATCTTATCTTTATTCTTCTACTCTTCATCTCTTACATTACTTTTATAACAATTAGGTTTATTTGTAAAATATTTGCCCCCTTAAGCCTTAAAGAAATGAATACTCTATATGAGGCCTTAAGTAAGCTAAAGGTCCAAAAGCCTATTTATAGGATAAGAAACCCAAAGTGGGGTTACTAAGGGTTGGGTTGGCTTTAATTTTTGGTTGTTAGGAAATTGACCATTCAGTGTCACTCTCTTTCAAAAATTAGTCATTAATTATTATTTATAAATTAGAAGTATAAAAAGCATTAATAGTTTATAATTAAGAACACTCATAAGCTGATTTAATTAAAGTTATTTTGCATGCATGTTTGATCCATTTCACAAAATTGACTATATAAAACCTTAATTCCAACTCATACAATTAAGCATATTGTGAGGTGTTGTTAGTATAGTTAATTAGTAATTAAAGTTCTACGTTGGATAAGTTATAGAATTGAGAAGGGTATATATATATATATATGTTAAAGATGGGCACTTGAGGCAATTGGGCTTCTAGCCAATAATTAATTTTAATTATTATTATATTCGAATTGATTAATTAATTAATTAATTCGAATTAACAAGTGCCCATTCATGAACAGTCATGAACATTTATTATTTACAGAGAATTTAGTTTAATCCTGAAGAGACATGATTGTTCACTTTTAAATAGATATGAATGTTCATTTATGAAAGGTTGTAACCTGTCATTTTTGTTAGAATCTGAAAGGTTGTATCTGTTCATATTTTTCCTATAAATAACACTTCTTCTCAAAAAACAGAGCATCTCATATTCAACTTATCTTTTTCTGTTTTGTGTTCATAAGGTGTTATAGTATTGCTGGCTATAACATCAGGCTTTGTAAATCTTAGAGGAAATCTGCCATAAACACTCAGCAGCATACAAATAGTGGGGGCTTAATTTCTTTAAGGACAATGACCACACTATCAAATTAAAGCCTACTCTGTTTTCGTATTCTATCATCAAAGCCTATACTATTTTTTTTAACATGTGCTAAAATTTAGTAGTATATATGTATATGAAGCAAAGCATTTGGAAATATGATTATATTTTAAAATATTAATTTTAATCGAAGTGTCTTTTTTTTTTGTTAAGACATCAACGTATATTCGTTAACAATAATGTCTATTAATTAAATTATAATAGCTTAGCTTGTTAGGTAACCTGCCCTTAATCATTCAAAGGAGAGAAGTCCCAATGTGAGAAAAAGGACAAAAAACCACAGATTCATAAACTCTATGAGAAAACGGATATCTTTTGTTTATATTTAACATGTATTATCAATAAACTGATTAAACTAATTCAATTAAAGTGTTTGCTAAGTTTGTATAACTTTCACCAATAATTATACATAAATAAAGAGAAGAACATACGACGGAAACTAAAGTACTATATATCCTATTCAAACTCATTCCTTCGTTCACATCCTTCAAACTTGTGAGAATGGATAAGAAACAATAATACTTTATTTAAACGCGTAATTCTTTTTGTTGTTTGTTTATATATAATGTATAAAAAATAATCTTCAAAAACGAATCTGATCATGTGAGATTTTGGCAGACTCGTGGACAAGAGTGGCATGCATACACATTAATCTCACCTCTTGTGTCTCGTGATTATTTCTCAAACAACGAAACAGGCCAAGTGGCAGAGGTACGTTGCTAATTATTATTAAAATATTAATAGTGTTAAAATTAAACATGCTTTCAAGAGGAAGATTACAGATTATTTAAGAGCCATATTACATGCACTTTGATGGACACTATAACCTTAATTAATCAACATTATGGGCTAATGAAGTAATATAAATTAAACAACTTTAAACAGAAACCCATATATATAGGCCGGTGTGGTCACTATCACGTATCAGGAAAAGCTTAGTCATCATTTCTGTGTATTTAAACGACTTCTCGATCACGGGCTGCACAACCTTACTCAAATAATACTTGCTTACTAGTCATATCAAATTATCGATACTTTTTTTTAAAAAAAGTAATGACGTTTGCAGTCTCTTGTCTTTTGGAGTGAATTATATGTTTTGAATAATTCTTAAAAAATATATATATATATATATAATCTGAAAATACGAAATAATAAATAAAAAAAAAACTTCACATTGTTGATGGCACTCGTTGATTTCACAGTCCATTTCATCTTTAATTTGGCTTTTACTTATAGGAAACCAGGGAATTATTGAGAGAGATGATGAATGAAATCATGAAAGCTATTCGTACACTGAGATCTTGATTTCAGGTCTTTCGCAGCTGTTTCGCACTACACACAATGCCCTCTGCATTATTCCTTCCACGACAAAAATAAAAACAGAAACTGCTCTTCATGGATCCAATGTCTTTCTGCCACTGATATTTTATTTGCAGAATTGCTGTATATATATATATTCCAATTATTGCTATCTCTACCATATGTTTACCCAAAAATATTTATATTTTTTTTTTCTCCTGGCTGGCCTTTTATTTTCTTCAATGGTCAATGCTAATTGACACTTCGTTTTTTTTCCCACTCCACAAGACTCAACCTTAATTAATTGATATATAGCGCACAGAAACTTGACTCCTCGAAGAATAAATAAGAAAATAGATTAATTACGAAGAGATGTAACTATAAATGTAACAAAAAAAACAAAAGTTGATTGCTCACGTTGGTCTGAAAAATATGAAATAGATTTTGAAGTAGTCTTAAATATTTTTATGATTTTTTTTATTTTTATTTCTAAACTCATTCAAGACGTGATTTGACCTTATTTTTTTTTTGATAATTTTCATTAAATAAAAGAAATTCTTCAAAAGTAATACAAAGTTCGAAAATCGGTGTATTCAAATTTAAATCAAACGAGATATCACTGACTTCACTTATTTAACCGTATAATAACCATTTCACTTTTGAAATTTAATTTGAGTTTATTTATTGCAATTTCAATTTTTTTTTTGGTTGCCTATTGCAATTTCAATTAAATAGATGAATAACTCGTAAAATTGTAATTATTGCGTTTGAATTTGAAATAAACAAAAAAGATTTAATCAAGTTCAATAATTTAGAATTAAAAATAAAAAAATCATAAAAATTTATAAGATCAATCTAAAATAAATAAATCATTTTGAAACTCATTTAAAAATTACCCTATACTTTGGAATCAATGTAAGTTTTTTACCTAAAAAAAGTTAACATTCTGACTCCTGCTTTATGTTCTGACTGAAGTTCCACTTGCATTGAATTAATTCACATAAAAATCAACATATTTGAAGGTTGCTTCATAAATATATTGGGCTTGTTTGATTCCCATCTTTAAAATAATTTTCTCTTATTAAAATTAAAAAAACATATTTAACGACATTGTTTTATTTTTTTAATTTTAAAAATATATTTTGAACTCTCAAAATAATTTTAAAAGTTATCAAACAGGCTCATAACTAGTTTATAGTTTCTAAAAATCTTGCTGCCCACACGCACAAAATTTTGGGAATGGCTCAGCTATAGTACAGTAGCTGAAGTTTTGAATCCACACCATTAATTTAGATTAAAAGTCAACACATTAATTTTCAATCAACTCATCCAATGATCCAAAAATGATACTTTAGCAATAATTTAGCCACTATACTTTAGCTGATCCATTTCCCAAAATTTTGTGCATCATGCATTCATTCATCCCACTTGGGCGTGAACATCACTTGACCATGAGACAGTGTTCACGGTTTCAACGTTGAATGGGGCGACATTTGTCTGTCCCTCGCAGGAAATAACACGTACAACCATTGTCGTCTTCCACTTCAATCTATCAATGCCCGTGTCATCATTCATTCATTATTTAAGAGCCACTAAAAAAGATACAAATACTATTATTCCAGTACTTCTTCCTTCCATGGCTTCCTCTGTATCTCTCAAACTGTTATTCTTCTTCATCCTTCTCTTACCATCACTCTCTCTCTCTTCCTCTTCCACCACAACATTACAAGCAACAACAAATCTCAGATCTTTCTGCAAAACCACTCCATACCCAGAATCTTGCTTCGATTCCTTAAAGCTCTCAATTTCTATCAACATAAGCCCCAACATCCTCACCTACCTTCTAGAATCTCTCAAAGTAGCCATATCCGAAGCCACCAATCTCTCAAATCTATTCTACCATTCTTCTTCTTCGAAAGATCTCGTTGAGAAACAGAGAGGGTCAATCCAAGACTGTAAGGAGCTTCACCAATCAACCTTGTCTTCTCTCAAGAGATCACTCTCGAATGTTCGAGATTCTCCTTCTTCTTCTAAGAAGATTGCTGACGCAAGAGCCTACCTGAGCGCCGCCATAACCAATAAAAACACGTGCTTGGAAGGGCTGGACTCTGCTACGGGCAGCCTCAAGCCTGTTCTGGTGGACTCTGTTATCAACACTTACAAACACGTGGCCAATTCTCTCTCCATGCTCCCAAAGCCAGGCTTAAGTAGAAAGAATGGTGGGAAAGAGAGTATTAGTGATAGTGATGAGCAGAAGAAGAAGAAACGGCGTCGTTTAAGAGATGAAGATGTGATGATAGTGGTGGCTTTAGATGGGAGTGGGAATTTTAGTAGTATAAGTGAGGCAGTGAATTTTGCGCCTAATAACAGTGTGGATAGGAGGACAGTGATATATGTGAAGGAAGGGGTGTATGAGGAAAATGTGGAGATTCCTAGTTATAAGACCAACATTGTGTTGCTTGGAGATGGAAGCGATGTCACCATCATTACTGGCAACAGAAGCGTGGGTGATGGATGGACCACATTCAGATCTGCTACTCTTGGTAATTAATTAACTAGTTAAATTCATGAACTCTGTTTCTATTTCTAGCTAGCTTTACTTCTTCTAATTAAACAATATGTATATATGCGATGGTTGTCTCTGCATTCTAAGATCATAAATAACATTATTAATCAAGTGGAAGACACAGAGGTGTGTGAGGATTGATTCAGTGAAGGGTGATCAATTTGAATACTCTATAGTATTTTAGGTGTGTAATGCTAAGAGAAATAAACACTTTCTTTCACTGTATATTTGTTCATTTTTCTCTCTACACTTCACGGACATCCAAATTGCGAAGGTGATTTATCAATCTCCTAGGAGATAGCCGGAAAAAGTATATACATATACAAAGTCTCTTGTGGGCTTATTTCTGCTTCTCCTCTCACGAGCTGGCCCATTAATATTTCTTTTACTGATGACTTGATCTCCTGCTTCTCATAATCCCTCTCAGTCTCAGCAATGTCATGCTGTTTTATTTTCCATTTTTAGGCTAGATTTGTCCACATACTAGTGATGCCTGATTGCCTGCCACACTATTGACCACATCACTGAAATTTGACCATTTTTCTTATCATCATAATTCATTCCTAGTGCTTGCCTTCCCACTACTCAATATCCCATTGGCCATTACTTTCAAAACTTTAAAATTAAATTCTTTTGTCAATTTCGTTCTTATAATTTTATCAATTTTATTCCTTGTCTTAACTACAACAAATGACTCGACGACAAATTCTAATAATGTCTTGTTCATACTTTCAGAAATTATTATTAAATTATATGTTCTCAAAATTTGAATTCACACGAAATTGTGTGTATGTACTTAAATCATTTGATGGAATTAGAAAAGATAAAATCGGCTAGAAATGTGTAATTTTTAAGACAAAATTGACGACAGCAAGTAAATTTTAGGGGCAAAAAACTGTATTTTTCCTTAAACTTATTTGTGGACCCACCATTCTCATTAATGAACAATTTGTCAATTGACCATTTTATTTGACGAACCAATGCTCTTCTAGCATCTAGTGTGTGAAATGAATAGGGATGAAGAATCCGATATATTGTTGTTTATTTAAGATTTCAGGGTCACTAAACAAGATTAGAGGAATAGAATATAATAATTAATAATGACATCATTTGTGAATTTTTCAGCGGTATCGGGTGAGGGATTTCTTGCACGGGACATAGCGATAGAGAACAAGGCAGGGCCAGAGAAGCACCAAGCAGTAGCACTACGAGTAAACGCAGACCTAACGGCATTCTACAGAGTCGCCGTTTACGGCTACCAAGACACCTTATACGTCCATTCGTTTCGTCAGTTCTACAGAGAATGCGACATCTTCGGCACAATAGACTTCATCTTCGGAAACGCAGCTGTCGTTTTTCAAGCGTGCGACATCGTTTCGCGTCGTCCACTACCTCACCAATTCACCGTTATCACAGCGCAATCACGAGAATCCCCAGACGAAGACACAGGAATCTCCATCCAGAATTGCTCTATTTTAGCCACCGAGGATTTTTATTCTAATGGTAATTCTTCTTCTGGTAGATTAATGAAGAGCTACTTGGGACGACCGTGGAGGGAGTATTCTCGTACTGTGTTTTTGGAATCGTATATTGATGATTTTGTGGACCCCAAGGGGTGGATAAAGTGGTCCAATGATGATGGTGAGGATGAATTGGAGAGTTTGTACTATGGGGAGTATGAGAATTATGGGCCGGGTTCGGGTACGGATGGGAGGGTGAGTTGGGTGGGGCACCATGTGATGGAGTATGAGGATGCTTTTAATTTTACGGTTTCCGAGTTCATTATGGGTGATTCCTGGCTTGCTTCCACTTCCTTTCCTTATGATGATGGAATTTGATTTCATCCATTAGCTAGTGACTTTGCTTCTTATTTGCTACTTGCATGCTAATGTGATCCACTCACTGTTCTAATATAATGTAATGAATAAAAAAGACAAAGGATAGTTACTAATTGATTAAACCACGGACACATTTAATTTGTCATTTTCTGGGATTTTTTGACGGTGTAATCAGATTAATTTGTCCATTACTCACTCTATGTAATTCAATTGACATAAACTATCAGGTCAGACCATTAAAGGACCAACCCATTAAGTTTTAAGCAGTAATTAGTTAGTCGCACCCTTTTATTTAGTTATTTGGATCAATTATATTAATTATGAACGGTGAAGGTTTTAATTATTTTAAACACATTCGTGGTGGAGTTAAGTCCAGGTACCTACTTATTATTAGTTAGCTGTTTAATTAAACATATATGTTAATCACGTAAGTGACAAATTTGAAAATTCCATGAACTGATCGATCTTAATCAGATAAAGTGAGATTAGCTATTTTTTAATCAATTTAATTATTTGTAGCTAGTACGTGTTGTGTTGGAAGTGTGAAATGCAAAAGATATACGCCGGGTTAATTAATGATAGAGAATATTCCAGGTCAGCATTCTATTAGAGAAGTTTCAGTTTGTTATATAAGTTTCTGCTTAGTTCTCTTTCTGTTATTGGTCGTTTGCCTAGCTTCTATATCTAGCCTTGTACTCATTCTTCTTAGTAATGCAATACGGTCTATTATATTCTCTCCTATATACAGTATCTTCTCTATAGCTTCACAATTAATTAGTAACCTTGTTAATTAGTGGCTCTAGTAGCTACTCCTAAGAAAAGGGAGGAAAAAAGAAAAGGATTAAGGATTAAGATTCAAAGTCGGGGAGAAGGGAAGGAAAGACAGAGGTAGGAATGGAATAGAGAGAGCGAAAAAGACGAGGAATGGGAGAAGACATTAACGAACAAAGACCAAAAATAGAAAGACCTGAAATGTCTCTCGTCCAATGCAGACCACCTTAATCTCCCACTAGCAAACTAGCATCGTTAAAATTGCAATGACCAAACACCCAGAACGAAGTGGGAAGAAGGGATTAATTAACGTTACTAAAATTAAACACTCTCTCCTCCTCTCTTTTCACTCGTCGTGCCTGGCTTAAGTTTCTAAGGCAGAGAGGAGTCTCTGCCTTAGACGCCAAATCATCGTCATCACCATCACTACCATCACCATTATCACCACCACACCATGGCGTTTCAAGACTTCGATCTCATCACCGAGCGCCGCAAGACCGACCGCCGGAATAAGCTAAAGAAAAGAATCGCCATCGGCGCCGTCTGCACCGTCGTCATCATCGGACTCATCGGCGCCGCGGCTTTCGTCGTCGTCTCAAGAAACGAAGAAAGCGACAACAAAGTGAACAACAACAATAAGAAATCCCCGTCACCCTCCCACAAGGGTAATTCGGGAAATTCCGACGATAAACAAGTATCCACAGTACAGAAAATGGTGAAGAGCATTTGCAACGCGACGGATTACAAAACCAAATGCGAGACAGGCGTGGGAAAAGAAGTTCAAAAAGATCCTAAATCGGCACAACCAAAAGATATCCTAAAGGCGTCAATTCAAGTGGCGAAGGATGAAGTTATTAAAGCGATTAACAAAACCGTGGCGATGAACTTCCAAACGGAGAAAGAAAAAGGAGCTTTGGAAGATTGCAAGAAGCTTCTAGATGACGCGATCGAGGAGCTCGGTTTGTCGTCGACACGTGTCGGTTCGCTAGAGGTGAACAAACTTTCGGGAAGTACCTCGGACTTAAACAGTTGGTTGAGTGCGGTTATATCGTACCAACAAACTTGTGTGGATGGGTTTGAAGAAGGGAAGTTGAAGAGTGCTATAAAGGATGCGTTTGAGGATGCGAAGGAGTATGTGAGTAACTCTCTTGCGATTGTGGATAAGTTGACATCTGTCGTTTCGTCATTGGAGAAGGCGCTAGGAAGTAGTCGGAGGTTGTTGAACAACGAGGGTGTGCCGGAGTGGATGAGCGATGAGGAAAGAAGGATGCTGAAGGCGGCTGATGATAAGCCAACACCTAATGTCACCGTTGCCGCTGATGGAAGTGGCCAGTTCAAGACCATCTCTGAGGCTCTCGCCGCCGTCCCACAAAAATATGAAGGACGGTATGTATATATATACTAGTCTTCTTTGCACGTCTTTCACTACAGGAAAGGTACTTTTGGTCCCATAACTTTTGCTAAAGTCTCAATTTGGTCCCATAACTTTTTTTGTTGCACTTTTGGTCCCATATCTTTTGCTAAAGTTACAGATTTGGTCCCGTGTTGCATTTTTTGGGTCATGTTGCAGAATTGGTCTTATATCTCTTGGTCATGTTGCAGAATTAGTCTCATATCTTTGGGTCAAATACAAAATTGGTCTAATATCTTCTTATCAGATGAGACTGCTGGTGAAACTTTTTGCAAAGATATGAGACCAATTCTGCAACTTAATCAAAAGATATGGAATCAAAAGTGACATGGGACCAAATCTGCAACTTTTTACAAAGATATGGGATGAAAAAGTGCAATAAAAAAAGTTATGGGACCAAAAGTTCATTTTGACCATATGTTATGGATTAATTGATGGAATGAATATATATGTGGTTGCTGAATGCTGATGTAAGGGTTGTTATACGTAGGTATGTGGTATATGTGAAAGCAGGAATATATGATGAGGTGGTGACAGTGGAGAAGCGAATGGTGAACTTAACCTTGTATGGTGATGGATCACAAAAGAGTATTATCACCGGCAACAAGAACTTCATTGACGGAACAAGGACATTCCAAACTGCCTCATTTGGTAAGACCACTTTCATTTTCTAATATACATACGTACGTGGCAGCTGAAATTTCATTTTGATCCTTGACATAGTAGCATTTTATGACCAATTTTTAGTCGCTAATCAATGTTTCTTCTCAATTTTTAGTCACATACGTATTTAAAAATGGTTGATATTGGCTCATGCAGTGGCTCTAGGAGATGGATTCTTAGGAAAAGCAATGGGTTTCAGGAACACAGCCGGACCCGAAAAGCACCAAGCCGTGGCGGCTCGAATCCAAGCCGACCGCGCCGTGTTCGTGAACTGTCGCTTCGAAGGTTACCAAGACACTCTCTACGCCCAAACCCACAGACAATTCTACAGATCTTGCGTCATCACCGGCACCATTGATTTTATCTTCGGCGACGCCGCCGTGGTCTTCCAAAACTGTATCATGAACGTACGAAAGCCTCTCGACAATCAACAGAATATTGTTACAGCTCAGGGAAGAGTCGACAAACGCCAAACTTCCGGAACCGTCTTGCAAAACTGTCAGATAAAAGCCGACGACTCGCTCGCCGGTGCCGATAAGGGAAAATTCAAGAGCTACCTAGGAAGGCCGTGGAAGGAATATTCTAGAACAATTGTGATGGAATCTGAGATTGATGATCTTATTGTTCCCGAAGGATGGCTTCCTTGGGAAGGTGATTTTGCACTTAGTACGTTGGTGTATGGAGAGTTTAATAATACAGGACCTGGTGCTGCTACTACTAGTAGAGTCAAGTGGGGTGGCTATAAGGTGTTGAATAAGGAGGATGCTAGTTTATACACCGTTGAGAAATTCTTGATTGGGGATTGGATTAGTGGCTTGAACGTCCCTGTTCAACGAGGCTTGTATGATTAAATTATTCAAGTTTTTTCTTTTTTCTCTTTTTTTAAAATTTGAGTGGTTTTTAATTGAAATTGTTTTGTATGATGATGATGAGTTGAGTTGAATATTTGAATTGAATATTCCATTCATGGATATGGATATGGATATGGATGGTCATGGATGGTCATGGAGTGTCGTCTCTCTCTCTCCTCTGCTACGCACTACTACGTACTCTCTGAGTTGGGATTGGATGCTATAACCAAATTCAATTATTATCAACAATTCTTCTGTCTTTCATTAATTCCTTCATTCATTTATTTGTTGACCCAAATGCTATTAGAATTTTCAATTTTCCATCTCCTTCAGGTAATATGTTTTTTTTACAGAAAAATGAAAAAACATAAAATAGTACATTTTTTGTTTTAATGTTCGAGTTTTTATGGAAGCAATCCCATATTCACATGTATACTCTTTGTTTTTTTTTGTTCTTAAGAAAAAATCACATCGGTTACTTATATACACCTTTTAAATAAATAAATGATAAAAGGTAATTACTCATAAACATCCCACGCCTAGAGAAACCTATAGGGGCATAGGCGCCATCAAACATTAAATGTCATGATCCTAGCATTTAATGCAAGGATTCTCAAAGCCACTCGATGAGACAAAATTGTGCTGGTCACAATGTACTTTCCAAAAAAAGTATGCAAGCAAAATAACCAAAGGACTCAGCGCCCATATAAACAAATTGAGAAGCGCACCAAGCTATCACCCACTTCCGTAAAAAAAAGAGAAAGCCTCTACCTAGCAATCCGAACGATAACTATCAAACCTTGACAAGTCAAATGTGACCCTGGACCACGTGCTAGGTGTAATCTCACATGCACCCCCACCTTTCCTCAAAAAACCTCGTACTGGTAGGGAAAAGGGGGGGATATAAATACTCACACGCATAACTATATCAGGTACACACACGTTCTAACGTTAACAAACTATTATCTCTCGACAATTTACTCACTCAAGCATCGGGGAAGAAACACATGAAACTTCCTGTGCTTTCTCTTTTGCAGGTTCTGGCATCACCAAAGCACCTAGAAACCGCATCCCCTGTGTGAACTTAATGTTAGATTTATCCTAGTCTATCTTTATAGTTCGCGGTTACAATTGATGTGTGGCTGTATGAAAATTTATTAAAATATATATGTTTGGACTACCGTGCATGTAGTGTAACAATGTTTGAAGGCACTGATGATTGTAATGAGCCATTAGGTCTCTGTCCGGAAACAAAAGAAAAAGGTCCATTAGCCCAAAGAAATAAGAAACATGATTCAACAATTGTTGATTTTTAAACTTTAATCCATTCAAAAAGTGTAGGTTAAAATATGTTCCTTAGCAAAAGATATTGAATCAATTGATTGGAAGTTAATTCAATATAATTAAGGGTGTTGAGTTCAAAATTTAGACCTACAATTGCAATAATTATTAAGTTTTCCTCTCCTTGTAATTTTATGAGATTCAAATGAAATTAATCTTATCTATACCATTTAAACGGATGAAAAAATTGACTAAAATTTATTGGGTTAATGTGTTTAACACACATTTTTAGTTAGTCAAAAATTTGAATGCGTGGTCAGCCAACTCAAATGACTGAATGAGTGAGATTAAATGTCTTTCACAACTCTACTAGATATACAGTATACTCATTATTTAGACAAAAAGAAAAAAATATATGTTAATGGTTTTTTTGTCAAAAAAACAGGATAGTTGAAAACCAAAGTGCTTCTGGCCAAAAAAAAAAACGAAAACCAAAGGGCCTCCTTGACTGGGCCAATTCAAGCCCAGACGTATATAGTGTGAGTTACCATTTGGGCTTTATACATACATTGCCTGCGCGAAGCACAATCTTCTTCAGGAAGCTTTCTTTCTTTAGTCTTTACTGATTCGCGAACCTTTTGGAATTGGCGCCCATCGATCGCTTTTGAAAATCTCCCCAATTGCCACATCCTTCCCTCCATCTTCGTTCCTCTGCTTCTCCCTTGTGAGCTGTGTGTTTCTTCCTCATCGTCTTCTTTGCCCCATCCATTTGTTTCTCTCGCTTTAGGGTTAATAAAATGTCAACAGCAATGGAGCAACAAAGACGCATGCAGGTGGCTCAACAACAGGAAGAAGATGATGCACAACATGGCCCTCTCCCTGTCGAACAGCTTCAGGTAAACCGATACCTTCGAAACCTAATGATTCCCTTGATTTTGTAATTTTGTTTAAGTTTGAGTAATAATCGGTATTCGCGAACGAATCAAGAACTGTTTCGTAAATGGGTTCCTCAATTCCCAACTAATAAGGATCCCCATATGAGAGTACTCGCAAGAATGGGTTTTCTTGTTACCAACATAAGGGTTCTTTGCTACTTACTAGCTTTACTATAGTTATGGTTTATCTAAAGGGGTTTTCGAAAAGTTGTTTCTTTTTCTGATTCTTTTGTCTGGGTTCTTCTGATTGCCTTGTGAATAATTTTATTATCATTCCCCTTCCCGTTTAGTCATCATGTGATAATAGTACGAATCCTTTTGATGTAATTTTGTTCTTTACCGTTTTCCTTTTAATCATAATCTCAGGCATCGGGCATTGCCGCTATCGACGTTAAGAAGCTTAAGGATGCGGGATATTGCACTGTCGAATCTGTTGCTTTCTCTCCTAGGAAGGACCTTCTGCAGATTAAAGGAATCAGTGACGCTAAAGTTGATAAAATCATTGAAGCAGGCATGGATCGCCCATTTATTTTTATTTTATTATTTTGCTTCATCAGTATAGGCCCTTTACATAAAGAAATATCTTGATTCTTGAGGATTTAAATCTGATTTTTGTTTTCTCTTGTTTTTGACAGCTTCTAAATCGGTGCCTTTGGGTTTTACTAGTGCTGGCCAACTCCATGCCCAGCGGCTCGAAATTATTCAGATAACATCTGGATCAAGAGAACTTGATAAGATATTGGAAGGTAGGACTAAGATCCATAAAGGCCTTAAACACTGAAATGATTTATTATCATGTATTCTTATATACTTGTTTACCGCTAAAATCATGACTTCCATTAGCTGCTTCTTCCAGGAGGAATTGAAACAGGATCTATTACTGAGCTATATGGTGAATTTCGTTCTGGGAAGACTCAGTTGTGTCATACTCTCTGTGTCACTTGCCAAGTAAGCATTTTCTTCCTGTGGGATTATGCAATTCCTGTGTTTTAAGTGGTAACTTAATATAAATTGGGAATACATAGATAGACCCAGCAACATACTTTTTTTGTACCTGGACAATTGAAGCCAAGATATAACAATGCTGACTGGAGTATGGGAAATAGCCATGTCACTATAAAACATTCATTCTTATTTGCAGCACTTATGGCATAATTAAGAAGACGAACTTTAAAGTTTAGGTTGTTCTCTGTTAGTCATTGCATCGCCTAATGTTCAATTTTATTGTTGACTTTTTAGTTGCCACTTGATCAAGGAGGTGGCGAAGGGAAAGCAATGTACATTGATGCAGAGGGGACATTTAGACCACAGCGACTTTTACAGATAGCAGAAAGGTATGTCAATTTTAGAAAATGTAATACTTTCTACTCCATGTAGTGTGCATTCAATACTTGTGCTGCTAAATGATACAGGTTTGGATTGAATGGAGCTGATGTATTGGAAAATGTTGCCTATGCTAGAGCATATAACACTGATCATCAATCACGGCTTCTGCTTGAAGCAGCTTCAATGATGGTAGAAACAAGGTCTGGCTTGTGGTGATTCCTTTGATAAATTGTTTTCCCATGTATAATCCAGCATCCAGATAAAGTTTTATCTTTTGCTAACATGCTAGATGGAAAATTCTTACTTGATTAATAATGTTTGGTAGAGTGAGGAAGCTTTATTGCTTTTCTTTTTTGGGTAACATTTGAATTGCTTCTACGGCTTTACCTTTAATGATATTGTATCTACAGATTTGCTCTGATGATAGTAGACAGTGCTACTGCTCTCTATCGGACAGATTTTTCAGGAAGGGGCGAGCTTTCAGCCCGGCAAATGCATCTGGCAAAGTTCCTACGGAGCCTTCAGAAGTTGGCAGATGAGGTGACAATTTCACGGTTTTGTGCCACTTTAGCTAATATATGATTAAAAAAAAGTGGCTTTCCCTTATAGAAGATTTTTCTTTGATTGTGTCTCACGAAAGGTAACATTTTGTTCTTGTATTCTACTTGTAGTTTGGTGTGGCTGTTGTGATCACAAACCAAGTGGTTTCACAAGTAGATGGTTCTGCAGTCTTTGCAGGGCCTCAAATCAAACCTATTGGAGGCAACATTATGGCTCATGCAACAACTACAAGGTCTAAATTTAAAAAATATGGAGTACTGATTTTCCATGCTCTCTTAAATATGTCTATTCAGATTTCTTAGTCTGGATTTTCTTTATTTGTCACAGGCTAGCTCTTCGGAAAGGAAGAGGGGAAGAACGCATCTGTAAAGTAATAAGTTCTCCTTGTTTGGCTGAAGCTGAAGCAAGGTTTCAGATAGCTCCAGAAGGCGTCACTGATGTCAAAGAATGACTCATTTCAGCTAACTTGATATTTCAGGTTGCTTTTGTTCGTCATCCATCTTGTATCTGCAACTGGGTTTGCAAGCACTGTGAAAATCTGCATCACTTTGTTTTGGTATAGTGTCCCCTATTAAAGACTTCGAGAAAATTTCCCATTTTCCTGTATATTTTTATCCCCTTAATTGTTCTTTTTGCAGTTTTTTGATGTTTAACCAATTGACATTGATAGATATATCATGGCCAAGAAAAAAACCTTGATAGATATATTTGTTCTAAACTTCTAATGATGAATGACGGAGTGGAGAACCATGAGTCCATTACATCTTTTACGGGATTACAAATTCACTTAAATGACGGAGGATAATACTGAATGTATTAAAGAAAAAGTTCCGAATCATGATAACTCCACCCCTTGTCTGAGGCTTCTTTGCCTGCTATTTCGGAACCGCCCCAAATAATTCAGCTGAGTATATTTTGGAGGCCAAAGGGTCATTTTGGTTATAAATCTATGTCTTAATGTTTCATTTAGGTCCTTTATGTTTTAAAATGTTTAAAGTAGTTTTAAATGTTGAAAAAATGTTTCATTTTGGTCCCAAATTATTGAATTTGGTTGTATTTCTCTCGTCTCTTATTTCAAGTTTAAAGGACTTGTTAAGAGGAACTTATAACTCTGAATTTGTCATATTCAAATTTGAAACAAAAGAGATATAATCACTTTATTTGATCATGAAACGTGCGATATGCTTTTAAGACCAATTTGACATTGTTGACGGCACTATCTGGATAGAGAAAGTACTCAAAATAATACGTAGTTTTAAATTTTTCACGTTTGAACTTGAAACAAATTATATTCAATAGTTTGGAACCAAACTGAAACATTCTGCCAATATTTAGGATCAGTTTCAACATTTTAAAACATAATAGACCAAAATAGATATTAGGATATATATTTAGGACCAAAATGATTCTTTAACCTATTTTGGAAATAGAATTCTTCAATTCATTTTGTGAAAGATAAATGCAAATCTTCGTGCAGAATAATAACTAGAATACTGTAACAAAAATTATTTGGCAACACCTGGATTTTCGTTCGCACCTGGATTTTTTTAGCCTAATAAATAAAAGATAATATCTCATACCATATATTCTTTTCAAACTCATGTCATTATTAATAACATCGTAATATCCAGTAAGTAACGATTAAGATAATATCTAATTTTAAAAGGAGGTCCCAAAGAGTACTAGTGCAAAGAATGTAAAATTTACAACGCGAAAAAATATCCACCAGTGCCAAAAAGTGGAAGGGATCCTTAAGATAAACTCAACCCTATCATACAAATTTAACTGGAAATCAATGTCACTAGACAAAAGTCTCTGTATGTTCAAAAATCATGCGACTGGTATATTAAGTAATTCAATGGCCTTTATATATAGACTACAGGAGATTGTCAAGCTGAGTTTGCAGATCCTGTATGGATATCAAATTGATGTTCTGGATTTCTTCATTGGTGTATTCCGATTGTAACAAGGATTGAATTTGGACATGGGCTTCTACAATATTTGTCCTGCATAACATAAGGGGAAACAAGCATTCTAAGATTGGTAAATGATGCATAACCAGAATCCAGAAAACTACTAACTAATTTTGAATCATAAACCTTTAACTAGGATTAAAGCCATATGGTCATATGGTGCGATTGATTTAACTTAAAGGACGGAGTTGAAAGATTTTCAGCAAGAACAAAAACTAAGGTTAGCATTTATCAAAAAGCCACAAACTACAATTGAGATCATAAATGAATAAGTAAAAGCAGAAAGGGACAGTGATAGAGGGGATATATATTAGCAAACCATGAGAGCACAAGTAACTTAATGATTGTTATTGGTACTCAGAAGACTATTTGATTGAAGGCATCAACTATTTAATAATAGTATAATACTAGTAGTCTTCGACCAGTACACAAATAGGAGAAAAGAAAACCTCAAAAAATAAAGCAAAAAGGGAAATAACAATATACGCACATGACTACTGGACAAAGATGAACATCTAAACTGCAGTTCTACATCTACTTAATATCTTACCTTATTGGTTTGAAAAGTATTGTTCTTGTTGAAGGGTTCTGCAGATAAAGCTTCATTTTTGCTATCACCACTGGTAACTGCTCCTGAATAGCATCCCTTACCTGTTGAAACCATAAAACTTCTATTAAAGACTGGTTGGTCCTTGACAACATACAAGTAAACTTGAATTTTCCAAAAAAACACCTAAAAATTACAAAGCTGTGCCAGCAAGGAGGGGATTTAATACCCAAAAGACTAATGATCTAATCTTTAAAATATCAATTTTCTCTTAATTTGGTTCTCCAAAGATAAAACTTCTCAATTTATTCCCTAATCATTTTCTCCTAATCAAAATGGTTCCTCACATCATGTCAAGCCAAGTCACACTCAATAGATTAGTTGACATACATAAACAAAAATTCACAAAACCACTTTAGATAGCATGCGAGCTAAGCAGTAAGATTATGATGATGATGTACTTCGTTATTCCACTAACTAAAAAGTTCAGTTAATCATGATGATGTACCTTCTGAACTAGTTCAGCCACCTTATCTGGAGTGGCAAAAGCCTGCTCCCTCAAGGGTTTGGTCATAACTGACTCTAGCTTTTGATTCTGACCACCAGAGGATAATGCAACTTTGACTGCTGTCACCTATACAAACAATTTTCTAATCAAACTTTGGTGATAGATACAGTTAAATCTGAAAGATATTTAGACTTCATAGAGATAGTTGGCTAGTTGCAAAGCAGCTTCATTAGCAAAGAACAATAGAACATGAGGTTAAGAGGACATGGAAATGTACATGAGTAAAACGGAAAGAAGCAAGATGCATAATTAATGAGGTGTGCCACAAGAGAACCACAAGAATCTTGTTCTAAGAACCAGTTAACTCAATCCTAAAATCAATGGTTCTGGTTTCATTTTACTGTCTCACAAAGCAACAAATAGTTTGGGGGCTCGCATACAAACCTTTGTAACAAATGAGAGCAAAGGATCCACTACTTGCTTAGTAACTGACATGATGAACTCCTCACAAGTAGCTTTAAGGCTTTTTTCCAGCTCCTGTAACAAAATGTTGTCAAAACAGAAAGTGACACACCAAAAGTACTGGAAGCGATATTATTTAAACATGTTCTCAAGGATGCATAGGCCAAGAGAAGACAATATATACTTCTCAATTTGGATAGGGCTACATCTGTAAATGTATTATTTAATTAAGAAGCCCATCATACAAGCACAAACAACAAAGGACAAAGGTACTAGCAGCGTGTGACCAGAACAACAAGGGAATTGATTTACAAGTGATCTAAGAAAGGGTATTAACTAGAGAACTAAGTAACCTTCTTAGTGTCAATCTGACTTTCCAAAACTCTTGGAGACAAAGTCCTCGCCAATGAAGTTGATCTCGACCAGTCAAATAGTGAGGCTTGACCTCTAAGGATCCGTCTCAGATGCTCCTGTGGGGTATATACATACTTTAATTAGACTTCTGGTCTTGCATTAATAATAATATTCTACCATTTAAAGACAATTTTTCAAATAATGAAAAGTTAATAAAAGTAAAATAACAAAAATAATAAAGAGCCACATTTTACTAGGTGCTCAAAATAAACATGTAGACATATTGCACTCGATTCAAGAATGTTATAAGGCTTAGAGACACTAACCAGCAAATGAGAGAAATCAAGTTCCTTGTGTGTGACTGAAAATTCTATATCAAAAGGTGCTATCTGAAAATCCAAAAAGTGATCATTTAGAATACAGGTATAGGACATCAATTAAAAAAAATTACAAGGGTAAAGTCTAGAAAACAGGATTACCTGCTCCCTTAAAATTAAAAGATGCTTTATAAGAAATAGTTGTCCATCCATTGGCGATGATCTCTTTGCAATTAATTTGCTTGCTTTCTGTAACAGACAAGGTGGATTACCAATTGCAAAACAGGTTAAAACTGGAACTTTTAAGCATTTTCAACATATCAAGGACATTGATGAAATCCAAAGTCTCCATGACAAAGAGAGGTTCTTCTCTCCAAGGACTAACCAAAATTGTCCCCTTAAGATGTATATCTTACATTACTTAAACAAAATCACAAATTTGCAATATTTCATAACTGACTTAACTTACCTGAATTGATGTTGAGCAAACTTCCACAACTTCCTGATTAAAAAATATTAAAAGCAAATTGCTGTTAAAATCTTCAAAGATTACAAACAATAGAAAAAAAAGAAAGAGGCTAAAAGGACTTAATAAAACCTATAGTCATACCTGTGCTAAGCCCGTGAATACTGCTGACTCCAAACAACGATACAACTTTGATAAACATGAAATAGTTTTCTCAAGTGGTGGATACCAAGTCTTAAAAACATCTGGGTTGTCATCAGCCTACAAGTTCAAAGAAAATTATGAAAGATGGAAAATGGACAGATAGAATTGTCAATCCCAGACCAAATTAAGTAAACCGAATTCATCAGAGAAGAAATTATATTAAAACATCCAGCAATAGTAACAAAATAGAGTAAATTCTGGTCGTTGCCTTCCAGAAAGAAGATGGAGTGGGGACAAAAACAAGTTTTTCATCATAGATAGCATCTTTCGAAGACCAGAAACTTCTTTCAAAAACACTTCTAATCCAGGTTAGTTTCCAGTTTTAAAAATTCATACCTGGGAAAAAAGAAGAGAAAAAATCAATTAATTAATTAAAAACATAAAGAGGGATTGCCTAATCATATGTATGCCCCTTCCTAGCACCATTAAAAGACAGAACTCAAAGTTCAAACAAAAGATCATAGTTGTTCCTAAGTTCACAATCTGAAGAAGCAACTATCCGCACCATCACCAGCGCATAATCAAACTAGTCCAATGAAAATCAACAGAGGCATTCAAGCAAGCAAGATGGCAGAAGCTATGTTCACAAATATTTACCATTTGTGAGCAGCACTGAACTAAATACTATTCAAGCTAAAAACAAGAAATTGCTGGGAAAGACACTTTACAGAATCATTCTCTGATGTACTCTCAGAAGATGACTTCAGCTTTTCAGGATAGTCCAAGTCTTCATCGGATGGTATGTAATTTGCTATCTGTAGAAAAAGAAAAATATTAGGAAGAGCAGCCAGAAGTAACAAATTGAAATCGCCCTTATGAAAGCCAGTGAAATTCAAACTGTTTTGTGATTCAACCAGTTATTTACATAGTGCACAAACCCAGTAAACTTGTAGGAAACTATACAAATCAAGTATTAGACAATACTAAAATCATCATCTGCAAGACTTCAATCAAGGGAAATCCGGATTGCAAGTACATGCACTGTGATTTGGGTACATAAAAATGTGATTTCATATTTTACATGGTTGTTCCGTGGATATTCATGGGCCACATTAAAGCAATCCTTCAAGATAATTAATATTCGACTTAATGCAGAGAACATTGTCGTCCAGATGTCTCAAATATGAGGCAATCACCATATCTGATCATTGGTGTAAAATGTCTTCACATATGGGAAATAAGTTATGGATTTGGCTATCTAAAATTTGTTTGGGTACCTGACCATTGACAAAGCACTAAACTACGTTTAAAAATGAACTAATCCTCCCCCCCAAAACTAGGATACATAAAATAACCAGAAGGTCCAGAAACCCAGCCAACAAAAAGGAGTGCCTTTAAAACCATACAACAGAGTAAGCGAGAATCAAGAATTAAAAGAAAAACAATCATCACAAGAAAGCAAACCTCATCACGAATATGTGTCCGAGCACGAAAAGTCAACCGCTCGTGAACATCTGCTAAAATTCTCTCAAATGTTGGATGAAGGCCAGCTAGAGATTCACTTCTTCGACTGATCTGTTCTCCCAGGACTTCTACTTTAAGTATATCGACGAGTTCACAAAGAAAATCAATATTTGTTTCATGAATAAGTTTGGGTCGTAATGTATCATACAAATATGTTGACCTGCAACCAAATTTGATTAAATCAGTATTGTAGTATAAACAAATATATGGAGTAGGAAAAATTTAGTATAGAATATCAGAATTCCAAATAAACAAGAATAAATAAGGAGATAGAAAGGCTTATAAGTTGGCCAAAAAAAAAAAGAAAGGCTTATAAGATGACAATTTTTCTTAAAAAGCGAGTGGCTGCATTGTTATTTGGAATTGCATTCAGCAGCATACTTGCGCAATGCTCTCTCGCTTTTCATGTAAAAAGACTTAAAAAAAAAAACGCGTTGGAAATACTTGATCATTTCCTAGACATAACCACTAGCCCCTTCATGTACTTGGGACACACACATAACAACTATCTGTTAATAATGCAACAAAAATTGGTCAAATCGCCAGAACAGAGTGCTAGATAATTAATGTGTCAGTGTATATCCTTCTGTCCTATTCCAAAATATTCAATTGATCCATTAAGTCACAAATATTCTATATTCTTTTTTAAAAAAATAATTGTTCTAGAAGATAAAGACTAAAAATAAAACAGCATAGGATATCCAGAGGAGGCCAGGTCAAAGGGAAAAGAGCTCGCCCCATATTTAGCACAATCTCAATTACCAATTTATATAGAAAATGATGAACAACCTGTGCATCCCATATAAAAGAATACATTCACCAAATTCATTTACCCAAAGCTATATTTAAACAGTAAATCTGTAAATGTAAAGCCACCAAACCTCAATGACAAAGGAAATTAAACTGAACTATTATAACAGGAATATAAACTTACAGAGGATCCATTAAAGGAGCCAAACTTGAAATATCCTTGGAAGACGATGGGAAAAAATGATCAAACAGTTGATGTTCAAGTTGACAGACCTGCATTTGATATTATTACAGTCAAAACAAAATTAGCCTCTCCACCTAGACCTGATGCAATTTATTTACTTTAAAAATTCACATTTATCACAGAAATAAAGGCAAATAATTACACACAGCCATGCCATAGATTTGCATTATTTTCTTCTGTATAAGCTAGCAATATGATTGTTATGGAAATATTGCATTCAAACCCCCTTTGGAATAACTAACAAGAACCCAAAAAAAAAAACTGAACTTAAAAGTTCAAGTTTATTCTTTCAATCATTAAGAGTTTTAAACTACTAAATTTTTAGCTTAAGGGTGCATGAGCAAATTTTTAGTTTATTCTTTAAATCATAAAACCAAATAACAGCGCATAATAATTGAGACAAAGCAACCAGTCATACGGGTGCATGAGCAATGCAGATCATAAGACAAATTGCAACTGTAAGATTGTGCACAATAACTAACTTCTAAATTTTTCCTCGAAGAGTATATTGATTCATGTAACAAAACAAGCAAAATTTAACTTAATCAAACAGTCCAGACTCCAGATCCAGACCACAAACACTTCAAAGTTCATCTGAATCTCATTCAATAAGCTACAAAGATAAGATAGCCTGGGAGGGAATAATCACATACTACCAGATAAATCCTCGGTGGAACATAAAAGTGGTTTAATTCAAACAACACATAAATGATATGCAAACAACAAAAGCATAATGCTACATTAAAACGCAACACTACCTGTATGAGATATGCACACCCAGATCTAGTCAACGATGGCAAGGACTCCTTCTTGGAAAATTCTGATATTCTTCGCTGCACTATACCTCTTATCTGCATGATTTGAAAGAAAGGAACTTTCTATCACTGACTCAGTAAAAAGGAAAGAATGTAGGAAAAAAACAAAAAAAAGTATCAACTCACCAAAGATAGACGTTGCTCACAATATAATCTATGGCATTCTTCAAGGATTTGACCATATTCTTTTCTTGACGATCTGCTTTCAATTTCCTCTAGCACTGGCTTAAGCTGCATAACTAACCAAATTAATCAGCAGCAAAGAGAAGGGATGGAAAATATGTGACAAAAGGGAGCTCTAAAAAGAACAAAAAGATTACCTCACTTGCTGCTGCCTTGAAGCGAACATATATTACAGATGCCTCTACTCCCTCAGAGACGGATGCTTTGTTGCCCCCACTTCCCCGAATAGCTCCTTGGACCTGATGTTGAGGTAAATATTAGTTCCGTAAATCATTCAGTTCACAATTTAATAGGCTTGAAGCATGTATCACTTTATCCTGTCAAAAAGTATTCACCTGAGAAGACGCTCCTTTAAGAACGGCAAGTACATGAGATCGCATCAAGCCCAAAGCTCGAGACTGTCAAATGAAAATAAAGCCAATAACCAAATTATTAGATGTTAAATACAAATTACGAGGAATAACTTCCAACCAACAGTAGAGGATCAAAACTAGTACTTATAGTTTGGTAAAATTACCTAAAAAAATCCTAGTATTATATACACCATGTACCTGGAGTTGCCGAAATTTAAGCAAGTAAACATTGGACTCAGCATAATGTGGATTGCTTTCAACATACCTAAGCAAAGAAAAAACAGAAGAAAAAGAACAAAAGCAGATAAGCGACACTATAAAAGCACTATCTGCACAAAGAACAAGAGTCTTCATTTTAAACAAAAGCATGAAGTGCAGGAGTGAAACATGAAATTTACTCACGTTATGCATTCATCAAGCCGTTTAAGAAGTGGAAGAAAGTTTTCATTTCCAACATTCATATTTGGAGAATAAAAATTGGTAGCAACCTGCAGATGAGAGATCAAAGTTAAATAAAGCATACATATCACCAATGTGCAACAACGTTTTGGCATCAAGTGTTTATCTGATAACCACAAATGATAACATATATAATTTTATTTGAAGCTGAAGTAATAAAAATAGTACAGCTCCACCAGAAAATAGATTCTGGGCCAAAATTGCCACTTCCAGAATTTGAAAGACCAAAGTAGCAGAATTAATTTTCAATCTTTCAGTTAAACAGAAGGAAAAAGAATCATATCCCTCAACAGATTGTAAAACATAATATCATCAATTCTATAATGCACAATTTCCACATGATGCTGATCAGAATTGCAAAATTGGGAAGTTCAATGACAGCAAGAAGCTGTAATTTGAATAATACATAAAAAGGTAATCATAAATTCCCCACAAGGTTTAAATATAAATTATATACAGCATATTATCTCTCAACCCATTAAAAATTTCTGCATCTCAAAACCTAGGCAAAACCAACGAGAGCACCAACCTGATGCTTGAGTTGTTCAACCCAGCCCTAGCAATGACCCCAAAACAAAGAAAAAGAAAACATTTCACAAGGACAAGAAACTCTGAAAGATGATGCCATCATTTAATTGAACGTTCCACAAGAAATGACTAATTTAGGAACTCGACAATCATCATTTCCGCTGTCCTAAAACCTAGACAACTTCCACGGGTTAATATTAACATGTATCATATGAACAAAGCTTTTACATGCCCTTTCAATATTCTCACATTCTTAAGTAGTCAAATGTTTATCCTGTTAGATTGAAAGAAAATAAAGCACCAGATGGTAAAACAAATCTAAGTGAAAGCTCCAGTCAAGCCAGCAGTCAAACCTTACATTCTCCAGTTCATCAAAGTAGTTGAGTTTGTTACGAAGTGCTTCCACAAAATCAATCAGCCTTTGCTTCTCTTGTAGCTGAAACAGGAAAATAGGAGAAAGACAACAAAATCAGCTATTTCAAACTTAAGATAGAAATCTAAGGTGTTTTTGTCAACAAATCTAGATCCTACAATTTCAGCCTACCAAATAACAAAAAATGATCCCACAAAATGTGTAGCATGTAACTCATTCCAACCAATGAAGAACCTTAAAGCTTAAGTCCGAGGGTAATAAATCAAAAGCCCAAAATGCTCAATTTCCTTTGACATCTTTTACTTATTTGTTACTTAAAAATAAACGCAAACCTATGTTTCACCCTCTAGCCTTGCTCTTAAAGAAGTAAAAGACAATATACAGCCCCATGGATTATTAATGACCATAATTCGCAGCATGACTTTCTAATCATTCCAGCCAACCCTCTACAAAATATGAAAATAAAATTAAGTAATAAGTATTAAAACAACACCAGTCTATCACAAGCATCATGTAGCGTTTTAGTCTTTGTAGCAACTGCCTGATGCTGCAATTGGAGCTCATTGAACAAATCAAGGGTGTCATCGACCTGCATGAGATCAAAAAGCCCAAATAACTAACCAAATTAGAGGGGGAAAGAAAGATAGTGACCAGAAGATTTTGCTGCATCACACTGCTAGATGGATAATTCACCTGTCGAAGAATATCATCACATGTTTGTATCCGCTCTGTTAAAGTGTTTACATAGTGTTGATATTTCTCTTCTGTCTACAGAAGGAGAATAAAATAAGCACAATGTGCAAAATTCACAAAATCGAAACCTGCAGGTAAGGAGTCAATCATCATAATTACTAACCTCTGATTTCATAGCTGATTCAAGGTCCGTGAACCATTTGTAAAACTGCATGAAAGAAATGAGCAATCATGTAAACTCATATCTTTATGAAATAGCTTCAGGTGGTTTAGTGATTATCACTCTGGTCAGCAGGGTCATACTTCAGAATATTCAATAATCTTACTTAATTAATAGATAAACAACAGAGATTGGGTAGACAGGGGGAAGAGTCAATTAATAATTTACCTGATTCGTATTGACCATAACCTCCTCAATAGCACCAGAATTGTCCGAAGATTTATCCTTGGTGGAGACGGTCAAGCCAATTTCTTGAACCGATGCATTATCTAAAGCCTAAAAACAAAACTCTCATATTAGTTCAACATAAAATGTAGTAGTGCAAACTGTCAATAGCACAAAGGCGTACCAGCTTGACTGGCATTGGTCGCTCAGCAACCGCATGAGAGAGCGAGACGATTGCTGTCTGTTGGTGGTCTGACAAAGGAGCATTCTGCAAAGAATACATCCAATAACATTTACTTCAATAACTAAATGTGATTTCTCAGATCTGATCCAGTAAAATGCAAAGCATACGGAATATAGCAAAATTGAACGCAATTAAATCCGACAAATACGAGATCTGAGAAATTCATCCAGAAGAACGAAACAGGATACACAAGAAGGAGCGAATCTTGACTGACGTAAACAAGGATTTGTTGAAGCATGTAGATGAGCGAGTGAAGGAATGGTTAGAAAGGGAGGAGGAAGAGAACCTGTTCCCAAGTGGAAGCGAAGTTGTAGCCTCTGGAAATGGCAGCGTTTCTGGGAAGGCTTTGAGGTGGATTCCTGCTTCCCATTTTTCCTTCGTCGTCGTCGTCGTCGTCTTCTTCCGATGGATTCCTCCTCACTCCTCCTTTGCTTCTTACTCCTTACAAAACATAACATACATAACACGGACAGTTGAAGACGAAGCTGTGCGTTAGTGCCTATGCTTTGAAGACGAAACGGTGCGTTTTATCTTCTCCATGTTTAACGTTTTCTTGAGTCGGTTATTGCCTTATTGGGCTTTTATTTTTATCATTCAAATCAGGTTAAATTGCATACACTTCTTGAATTTTAAGTTAGGAGCACATAATACTCTCGAGTTTTAAAACTTAACAAAGACACCCCTAAGATTTTAAAGTTGCTCACTTAAACCCCTTATGTTAGTGTTCCATTCATTTTAATCTGTTAAATGCCACGTAAGCATGTTTTACCAAGGATATTGTAGTAATTTCATTATAATCCTAAAACTCACTCAAACCCAAAGTTTTCATTCTCTAACCCGACCCTTAGAGCGATGAGACGAGGAGCAAATTCAATTTCAATATGTTCACTTCAAGGTTCTGACTTTTTATCACAACAATCCACTACTCGAAAAAGCAGTGAAGGCAATGGGAGATGCTGTTCAAAGTCTTCTAGATGAAAAATGAAGGAAATGAAACAAGTTCTACAATATGCCTCCTCAGCAATGACGACGATGACAAGCGGCGTTTTTCGGCGACTCTCACGACACTTGTGCTTCACACTCGCGGTGGCCAGCGGCGAAGCCAAAGGGGGTCAGGAGGGCATGGTTGGTCAAAAATAGTGAATTAAAAAATTAAAAAAAAAAATCACCCACTCTCTCCCACTCACTCTCCCCACTTCTTTAAAAAAATAAATA